>JARQOD010011818.1:0-21990 GCA_033576555.1 Oophaga sylvatica
GAAGAGCAAATATTGTTCCCATCTTCAAAAAGAGGAAGAAGGAGGACCCAGGGAACTATAGGTCAGTGACTCTGACTTCTATACCTGGAAAGATCTTTGAACAAACTATTAAACAACATGTATGTAAGTACCTGGATAAGAATGAAGTGATTAAACAAAGTCAGCATGGGTTTGTAACTAATAAGTCATGTCAGACTAACTTAATCTCCTTCTATGATAGAATCACTGAATGGGTGGATCAGGGAAATGCTGTAGATATAATATATCTTGACTTCAGCAAAGCATTTGACAAAGTATTTCACACAATCCTTATTGAAAAAATGACTAAGTATGGAATGGACAAGGCAACTGTTAGGTGGATTCATAACTGGCTTAGTGATCGGACCCAAAGAGTGGTCGTTAATGGCTTCTAATAGGAAGAATGTCTCAAGTGGGGTACCACAGGGCTCTGTCCTAGGCCCTATACAGGTCCTTCTCAAAAAATTAGCATATAGTGCTAAATTTCATTATTTACCATAATGTAATGATTACAATTAAACTTTCATATATTTTAGATTCATTACACACCAACTGAAATTTGTCAGGTCTTTTATTGTTTTAATACTGATGATTTTGGCATACAACTCCTGATAACCCAAAAAACCTGTCTCAAAAAATTAACATATTTCAACGGTCCAATAAAATAAAAGTGTTTTTTCAAAACAAACAAAAAAACCATCAAATAATAATGTTCAGTTATGCACTCAATACTTGGTCGGGAATCCTTTGGCAGAAATGACTGCTTCAATGCGGCGTGGCATGGAGGCAATCAGCCTGTGACACTGCTGAGGTGTTATGGAGGCCCAGGATGCTTTGATAGCGGCCTTAAGCTCATCCAGAGTGTTGGGTCTTGCGTCTCTCAACTTTCTCTTCACAATATCCCACAGATTCTCTATCGGGTTCAGGTCAGGAGAGTTGGCAGGCCAATTGAGCACAGTAATACCATGGTCAGTAAACCATTTACCAGTGGTTTTGGCACTGTGAGCAGGTGCCAGGTCGTGCTGAAAAATGAAATCTTCATCTCCATAAAGCATTTCAGCCGATGGAAGCATGAAGTGCTCAAAAATCTCCTGATAGCTAGCTGCATTGACCCTGCCCTTGATGAAACACAGTGGACCAACACCAGCAGCTGACATGGCACCCCACACCATCACTGACTGTGGGTACTTGACACTGGACTTCAGGCATTTTGGCATTTCCTTCTCCCCAGTCTTCCTCCAGACTCTGGCACCTTGATTTCCGAATGACATGCAAAATTTGCTTTCATCAGAAAAAAAGTACTTGGGACCACTTAGCAACAGTCCAGTGCTGCTTCTCTGTAGCCCAGGTCAGGCGCTTCTGCCGCTGTTTATGGTTCAAAAGTGGCTTTACCTGGGGAATGCGGCACCTGTAGCCCATTTCCTGCACACGCCTGTGTACGGTGGCTCTGGATGTTTCTACACCAGACTCAGTCCACTGCTTCCTCAGGTCCCCCAAGGTCTGGAATCGGTCCTTCTCCACAATCTTCCTCAGGGTCCGGTCACCTCTTCTCGTTGTACAGCGTTTTCTGCGACATTGTTTCCTTCCAACAGACTTCCCATTGAGGTGCCTTGATACAGCACTCTGGGAACAGCCTATTTGTTGAGAAATTTCTTTCTGGGTCTTACCCTCTTGCTTGAGGGTGTCAATGATGGCCTTCTTGACATCAGTCAGGTCGCTAGTCTTACCCATGATGGGGGTTTTGAGTAATGAACCAGGCAGGGAGTTTTTAAACGCCTCAGGAATCTTTTGCATGTGTTTAGAGTTAATTAGTTGATTCAGAAGATTAGGGTAATAGGTCGTTTAGAGAACCTTTTCTTGATATGCTAATTTTTTGAGACAGGTTTTTTGGGTTATCAGGAGTTGTATGCCAAAATCATCAGTATTAAAACAATAAAAGACCTGACAAATTTCAGTTGGTGTGTAATGAATCTAAAGGCTGGGTCTCACATAACGATACACCAGCGATCCCGACAACGATATGCACTTGTCAGGATCGCTGGTGTATCGCTACATGATCGCTGCTGAGCTGCCAAACAGGCAGCTCAGGCAGCGATCTGGGACAGCGACACTGCGGGTAACATCGCTTAGTTACCCGCAGTGTACCTTGGATACCAGTGCCCTGATGCAGGGAGCTGGTATCCAAGGTACACAGTGGGTTTCCAAGCGCTGCGCGGTGCCTGGAAACCCGCTGTGTACCTTGGATACCAGCTCCCTGCATCAGGGCGCTGGTATCCAAGGTACACAGCGGGTTTCTAGGCACAGCCCCGCGCCTGGAAACCCGCTGTGTACCTTGGTTACCAGCGGATCGCTGGTCCCCGCCTGTCACACGCAGCGATGCGTGCCTGTCAGCGGGAAACCAGCGATCAAAAAAAGGTCCTGACATTTCAGCGACGATCAGCGATACCCGGCAGGGGGCTGATCGTCGCTGAATGTCACACACAGCGATATCGCTGGTGAGCTCGCTGCTGCGTCACAAAACTAGTGACTCAGCAGCGATCTCGGTAGCGATATCGTTATGTGAGACGGGCCCTTAAAATATATGAAAGTTTAATTGTAATCATTACATTATGGTAAATAATGAAATTTAGCACTATATGCTAATTTTTTGAGAAGGACCTGTATTGTTCAACATCTTTATCGATGATTTAGATGAGATGAAGAAACCACTATGTTTCAGTTTCTTTTCACTTTCACCCCATCCTCCTTTCTTTCTTCCTATCTCCTGTAATCCCCCCACCTAGTAAGGAATTAGTCATTTCCCCCTCCATTCTCCCCACCCATCTCACCCCTCCTCAGAACTGTTCCTCCACATACAATCCTTCTTACCAAGACACACACGGCCACATCATGTCTTATCCTGCTCCCACCTTCTAACGCTCTGTCTGCTACTCCTCATCGCTGGCGATGTATCCCCAAATCCTGGCCCTCCTCAACACATCCCCACACGCATTTCTAACACCCTGCCATGATCCTCCACACGTTTCTGCAACCATGATAACCTCATACCTATCCATCCACACCCCCCTCCCCCGGTCCCACTACCTGGAGCACTATGGAACGCACGCTCCGTCTGCAATAAACTGTCATTTATCCACGACCTCTTTATTACCAACAAACTCTCCTTCCTTGGCATCACTGAAACCTGGCTCACCCCCTCTGACACAGTCTCTCCAGCTGCGCTTTCCTATGGCGGATTCCATCTTTCTCACACCCCTCGCCCCAGCAACAAACGTGGTGGAGGGTTGGCTTACTCCTGTCTGATACCTGCTCCTTTACCCCTATTCAACTTCCACCCTCCGCTGCTATTCCCTTGTTCGAGGTGCACTCCGTCCGCATCTATTCCCCCTCCAACCTCCAACTGGCTGTCATCTACCACCCCCCGGAACTAGCCATCTCCACCTTTCTCGACCACTTCACCACCTGGCTACTCCATTTCCTCTCTGCTGACATCCCCACCATCATCATGGGCGATTTCAACATCCCCATTGACACTTCCACCCCGGCTGCCTCTAAACTATCGCTCACGGCTTCCCTCGGCCTCACTCAATGGTCCTCTGCGGCCACTCACAAAGATAGTCACACGCTGGACCTTATCTTCACCCGCCTCTGTTCCCTCACTAATCTCACTAACTCCCCACTCCCCCTGTCTGACCACAACCTACTGACATTCTCTTCCCTCTCCTCTGCTAGTACGCAGAAATCTCAAACACCTCAATTTACAATCGCTCTCTGAGTCCCTCCTCCCTCCCACAGACATAGCTTCACTTAATGACACAGATGCTGCTGCCACATTTTATAACACCACAATAAAAGCCACACTTGATTCGGCCGCCCCCCTCACGCAGAGCATAACTCGTACAATCAACAGGCAGCCCTGGCTGACCGGCCTGACCAAAGAACTGAGATGGGCTTCCAGGGCTGCTGAGCGGAGATGGAAGAGAACCCATTCTACTGAGCACCTCAACGCATACAAGCAGTCCCTCGCCAGCTTCAAGTCCACGCTGTCTGCCGCAAAACAAACTGACTTCGCATCTCTCATATCCTCCCTGTCTCACAACCCTAAACAGCTCTTCAACACTTTCAATTCTCTACTCCGTCCCCCAGCACCTCCTCCCTCTCCTCTCATTTCTGCTGAAGACTTTGCCTCCTTCTTAAGCAAAAGATTGATGTGATCAGAGAAAGCTTTGGCCCGCAGCCGCCAATGCCCCTCTTAGCCACTCAGCCCTGTTTTTCCAAAACCAGCTTCACCACCATGACAGAAGATCAGCTCTCCACTCTCCTATCACGATCACACCTCACCACTTGCACACTTGACCCACTCCCGTCCCGCCTCATCCCTAACTTTGCCACAGTCTTCATCACTACTCTCACACACCTCTTCAACCTTTCACTTACAAATGATGTCTTTCCTTCATCCTTCAAACATGCCTCAATCACTCCCATCCTCAAAAAGCCCTCCCTCAACCCATCCTCTGTGTCTGACTATCGCCCGATATCTCTTCTCCCCTACGCCTAAAAACTACTGGAACAGCATGTATATCTCGAACTGTCCTCCCACCTCTCCTCCTGTTCCCTCTTTGACCTTTTACAATCCGGCATCCGACCGCATCACTCAACTGAAACTGCCCTAACTAAACTCACTAACGACCTGCTAACCGCCAAGAGCAAGCGACACTACTCTGTCCTCCTTCTCCTGGACCTGTCTTCTGCCTTCGACACCGTGGACCATTCCCTCCTGCTACAGATTCTCTCATCTCTTGGCATCACAGACTTGGCCCTATCCTGGATCTCATCATACCTAACAGACCGAACATTCAGTGTCTCCCTCTCACACACCACCTCCTAACCTAGCCCCCTGTCTGTCGGTGTTCCTCAAGGCTCAGTCCTAGGACCCCTACTCTTCTCCATCTATACCTTCGGCCTGGGAAAGCTCATAGAATCCCACGGCTTGCAGTATCACCTCTACGCCGATGACACGCAGATCTACCTATCTGGACCTGACCTCACCTCCCTACTGACCAAAATCCCACAGTGTCTGTCTGCTATCTCAGCCTTCTTTTCTGCTCGCTTTCTCAAACTGAACATGGACAAAACAGAATTCATCATCTTTCCCCCACCTCATTCTTCCCCTCCACCAGACCTATCCATCAATGTCAATGGCTGCTCGCTTTCTCCAGTCCCGCATGCTCGGTGCCTTGAGGTGATCATCGACTCTGCCCTCTCTTTCAAACCACAAATCCAAGCCATCGTCACCTCCTGCCGCCTCAAAATCAAAAATATTTCCCGGATCCACTCATTCTTCAACCATGAAACCACAAAAACACTAGTGCACGCCCTTATCATCTCCCTCCTCGACTACTGCAACCTCCTACTGTCTGGCCTCCCCTCTAGCACTCTGGCACCACTCCAGTCCATCCTACACTCTGCTGCCCGACTAATCCACCTGTCTCCCCGCTATTCCCCATCCTCCCCCCTATGCCAGGCCCTTCACTGGCTTCCTATTGCCCAGAGGCTTCAGTTCAAAACCCTAACCATGACATACAAAGCCATCCACAACCTTTCTCCTCCATACATCTGTGACATGGTCTCCCGCTACCTACCCACACGCAACCTTCGATCCTCTCAAGATCTCTTTCTCGACTCCCCCCTCATCTCTTCTTCCCACAACCACATACAAGACTTCTCCCGGGCTTCCCCTATACTCTGGAACTCCCTGTCGCAAAACATCAGACTTTCACCAACAACGGAAACCTTCAAGAAAAACCTGAAGACTCACCTGTTCCGACAAGCCTACAGCCTACAATGATCCTCAGTCTACTGAACCATCGCACGACCAGCTCTACCCTTTCCTAGTGTATCCTCACCCATCCCTGTAGACTGTGAGCCCTCGCGGGCAGGGTCCTCTCTCCTTCTGTACTTGTGTGTCCCTTGTCTAGCACACGTTTATTGTACCTGTCTATATTTTCCCTTTTCATATGTAAAGCGCCATGGAATAAATGGTGCTATATAAATGTGTAATAATAATAATAAATAATAATTGAGGGTAAACTGATTAAATTTGCTGATGACACAAAGCTAGGAGGGATAGCTAATACTAGAGAAGAGAGAGAGAGAGGATTCAAAAATATATAAATAAACTTGAGCAGTGGGCAACAACTAACAGAATGGTTTTTAACAGGGAAAAATGCAAAGTACTACATCTGGGCAATAAAAATGAAAAAAGCATATACAGAATGGGAGGAATAGGGTTATGCAACAGCACATGTGATAAAGACTTGGGTATACTAATAGATCACAGACTGAACATGAGTCAACAGTGTGATGCAGCAGCAAAAAAGGCAAATACAATTCTGGGATGTATTAACAGAAGCATACAGTCTAGATCACGTGAAATCATTATTGCCCTCTACTCCTCTTTGGTTAGATCTCATCTAGAATACTGTGTCCAGTTTTGGGCACCACATTTTAAAAAAGACATCAACAAACTGGAGCAAGTTCGGAGAAGAGCGACCAGAATGGTGACCGGTCTGCAAATTATGTCCTATAAGGAACGGTTACAGGATTTGGGAATGTTTAGCTTGCAAAAAAGAAGATTGAGAGGAGACTTAAAAGCTGTCTACAAATATCTCAAGGGCTGTCACATTGTAGAAGGATCATCTTTATTCTCATTTGCACAAGGAAAGACTAGAAGTAATGGGATGAAACTGAATGGGAGGAGACACAGATTAGATATTAGAAAAAACTTTTTGACAGTTAGGGTGATCAATGAGTGGAACAGGCTGCCACGAGAGGTGGTGAGTTCTCCTTCAATGGAAGTCTTTAAACAGAGGCTGGACAGACATCTGTCTGGGATGATTTAGTGAATCCTGCTTTGATCAGGGGGTTAGACCAGATGACCCAGGAGATCCCTTCCAACTCTACCATTCTATGATTCCATGAACTCTTGCCATCGTCTGATGTCTGCTGAGCTCTGATGTTCACCCTTCCTTGATGTGCGAAATCAGGAGCCTAGCATTGTCATGGCTTGTTTTTCTGTATGTGATGTTGTTTAGTAAACTTTATGTTTCTTCATACCTGAAGGTGTGCGGTGTCATCTACTCCTGCATGTTACCACCTTGCCCACATGCTCAGCTGCCATAGACCCCGGTCGCTGCCCTTCCCTAGTCCGGGTAGGCCGGGTTCCCCTCTGTGGTCCAGTGGGTCCACATTTCATTACCACCTGGGACGCATGCCCCACGTTGTCATGGCCTGGCAGCGTGGGAGCATAGGCAAGCTTGGCAAGCTAAGCCGCGTCCGTTACGTGACACGTGCTCATATAGATGGCTTAGGAGGGTTGATCCTACTGACAGATTCCCTTTTAAGAAAATGACAGTCCTGGCCATATAGAGAAAATTTGACGTGACCTTTAGTCAGGACCTCACTATGGTAAAAATTTTTTACAGAATTTGTACAGAATGTGGTATGGAATTTTTCTCTGTTTAAGGTTTCCATACATAGTTGAAGGTTTTTATCATTCATGTTAACTTTCCATTGCTTTCTGATCACCTATAGGATAAGTTCACTGTTTCTGTATTTATGTAGACTGTCAAGAAGATGGACATGTTGTTTAAACACCTAAACATCATTACAACTGTATGGAGAGCCAACCAGAGATATCCCATAAGTGATATGAACTTTTGACATGTAAATACCAGCAGCTTGTCTGTATGATGCAATGCCTCAAAATAGCAATGTCATCATTCCTCCCTGTTGTTTCGATAAAGTAAATCTTTCCTGTAGCTGGAGAAGTTGCAGCTTTAGCCCTGCCATTCATTCTGAAAACCTGCTGAAGTGCTTTCATAAATGTTAAATTACTGTATGCATCCAGAGCAATGCAGGACTGGGGTTCACATTCAGCATTTGAAAACACATGCCTACTTTATGTGCAGTGAATGTAAAATATGTTAATGTACTTGTGGATTATGGCAAATCTAGGTGTATATTACCTATATATAATACAAAAGATCAGTCACCAAAATATCACAGTATATCACCAAATAATAACACTATACATGTAACAAGTATAATTACTATACTATTACTCATTAAAATCCAGTGTACCAAGAGCAACATTACTAATACCACTATATATGGAACAAATAATAAACCACATCATGCCCACATATTACCACCACATAGTGACCTAATAAATTAAGCATACAGATCAGATCTGTAGTAAGGTAAATATTATTAAAATTATTGCAATATTAAAGACAAATAATGCCATCAGACCATATCCACATATTATCAGCACGTACAGTAGTGATAATGGGGCGTTCTCATGTGGTGTATGGATGAGGGTTGTGTTCCTGACAGGGTATGATGTATTTTACGGTGGCCAAGCTTTCTGTCAGGAGAAGAGTCTTTCCTTCCAAATTACACACACAGGAAACTCCACAATACAATGTTTGCCAGTAACTGCCTCTAGGCAGAAGATGATGATAGTGGTAGTAGATGGTGCATTTGAGACCCAGTCGTGAAGCAGCTGTAAGAATTTGAAACAGAAGTTTTTTTACTGAAGGTAGTGGGGCAACTTATTAGTTACAAACAGCAGTAAACTGAGGTACAGGATTACACTCACGGTTGATGATTGCTGTGTACCTGCAGACAGGCAGATCTTAGTAACCTCTGTTTTTTTTAGTCTAAATATTTCTTCTTCAGCATTGTGCTCTGTTTCTTACCTGAGTTAATTCTTCCTCCTAGAGGAGCAATGGTAGTCTTCCTCATATGAAGATTATTAACTCCCCCTATCGTGCCAGTCCCCTTTTTAAGCAAAGCTGGCAGGGGGGAAAGTAGGTAATCCCTCCACCTACAAAATGGATTCCTCTTCTCAAGATGTCCAACCACCAACTGCCACTTCAAATTTAAAACTATCCCCCGGAACTTTACTCCTCCCCCTTCTATGTGACAGTACAGTTATGGCCAAAAGTTTTGAGAATGACACAAATATTAATTTTTACAAAGTCTACTGCTTCACTTTTTCTAATGGCAATTTGCATATACTCCAGAATGTTATAAAGAGTGATCAGCTTAACAGCAATTACTTGCAAAGTCAATATTTGGCTAGAAAATGAACTTTATCCCCCAAAACACATTTCAACATCATTGCAGCCCTGCCTTAAAAGGACCAGCTAACCTCTTTTCAGTGATTGCTCCATTAACACAGGTGTGGGTGTTGATGAGGACATGGCTGGAGATCAATCTGTCATGATTAAGTAAGAATGACACCACTGGACACTTTAACCCCTTCATGACCCAGCCTATTTTGACCTTAAAGACCTTGCCATTTTTTGCAATTCTGACCAGTGTCCCTTTATGAGATAATAACTCAGGAACGCTTCAACGGATCCTAGCGATTCTGAGATTGTTTTTTCGTGACATATTGGGCTTCATGTTAGTGGTAAATTTAGGTCGATAATTTTTGCGTTTATTTGTGAAAAAAATGGAAATTTGGCGAAAATTTTGAAAATTTTGTAATTTTTAAATTTTTAATTTTTATTCTGTTAAACCAGAGAGTTATGTGGCACAAAATAGTTAATAAATAACATTTTCCACATGTCTACTTTACATCAGCACAATTTTGGGAACAATATTTTTTTTTGTTAGGAAGTTATAAGGGTTAAAAGTTTACCAGCGATTTCTCATTTTTACAGCAAAATTTACAAAACAATTTTTTTTAGGGACCACCTCACATTTGAAGTCACTTTGAGGGGTCTATATGGCAGAAAATACCCAAAAGTGACACCTTTATAAAAACTGCACCCCTCAAGCTACTCAAAACTACATTCAAGAAGATTATTAACCCTTCAGGTGCTTCACAGGAACTAAAGCAACATGGAAGGAAAAAATGGACATTTTAATTTTTCCAACAAAAATTTTCTTTTAGCATCAATTTTTTCATTTTTACATGGACAACAGGATAAAATGGATCCTAAAATTTGTTGAGCAATTTCTCCTGAGTACACAGATACCTCATATGTGGTCATAAACCACTGTATGGGCGCACGGCAGGGCTCAGAAGGGAAGGAGCACCATTTGACTTTTTGAATGGAAAATATGCTGGAATATTTAGCGGTTGCCATGTTGCATTTGGAGAGTCCCTGTGTGCCTAAACATTGGAGCTCCCCCACAAGTGACCCCATTTTGGAACTAACCCTAAGAACTATCAACTAAGACACTTTGAACCAGTCTACAATGATCTAAAAAAAGACTTTTTTCACAATTTTTTAGCTCAGTTTTTTCTTCACATGCAACATATAATGGATTAAATTTTGGCAATTTCCTGAGTAACAGAACTCTATGTGTTAAACACTGATGCCCGCGCTCAAGGAGGAGCATTTTACTTTTGATGAAATGCTGGAATTACGTTGCATGGATTTGAGTCCGTTGCCTAAAATTGAGCCCACAATACCCATTGAAACTGACCTAAGGAACTATTAGATGCATATGGCACTTGACCAGTCTTCACAAATGATCCTTAAAAAAAAGTACTTTTTTACAAAAATTCTTTTAGCCTCAGTTTTTTCATTTTCACATGGGCAACAGTATAAATTGGATCATAAAATTTGTTGGGCAATTTCTCCTGAGTACACAGATACCTCATATGTGGTCATAAACCACTGTTTGGGCGCACGGCAGGGCTCAGAAGGGAAGGAGCGCCATTTGACTTTTTGAATGGAAAATATGCTGGAATATTTAGCGGTTGCCATGTCGCATTTGGAGAGTCCCTGTGTACCTAAACATTGGAGCTCCCCCACAAGTGACCCCATTTTGGAAACTAGACCCCCTAAGGAACTTATCTAGATGCATAGTGAGCACTTTCAACCCCCAGGTGCTTCACAGAAGTTTATAACGCAGAGCCGTGAAAATAAAAAATCATTTTTTTTCTCAAAAAATGATTTTTTAGCCCACTATTTTTTTTTTCACAATGGTTACAGGAGAAATTGGACCCCAAAAGTTGTTGTCCAGTTTTTCCTGAGTACGCTAGTACCCCATATGTGCGGGGGAACCACTGTTTGGGCACACGTCAGGGCTCGGAAGGGATGTAGTGACACTTTGAAATGCCGACTTGATGGAATGGTCTGCGGGCATCTTGTTACGTTTGCAGAGCCCATGATGTGCCTAAACAGTAGAAACCCCCCCAAGTGACCCCATTTTGGAAACTAGACCCCACAAAGAAGTTATCTAGATGTGTGGTGAGCACTTTGAACCCCCAAAGGCTACACAGAAGTTTATAATGCCTGGGGATGAAAATAAAAAAATCATATTTTTTCCACAATCAGGATCTTTTAGTCCCCAATTTTTTTATTTTCCCAAGGGTAACATGAGAAATTAGACCCCAAAGTTGTTGTCCAATTTGTCCTGAGTATGCTGATATCCCATATGTGGGAGAAAACTACTGTATGGGCACACGTCGGGGCTCGGATGGGAAGTAGTGACGTTTTGAAATGCCCACTTGATGGAATGGTCTTCGGGCGTCATGTTACGCTTGCAGAGTCCCTGATGTGCCTAAACAGTAGAAACTCCCCACAAGTGACCCCATTTTGGAAACTAGATCCCCTAAGGAACTCCTATAGATGTGTGATAAGCACTTTGAATCTCCCAAGTCCTTCACAGAAGTTTATAACGCAGAGCCGTGAAAATATAAAATCATTTTTTTTCCACAAAAATAATTTTTTAGTCCCCAATTTTTTTTCCTAATGTTAACAGGAGAAATTAGAACCCCCAAAGTTGTTGTGCAATTTTTCCCGAGTATGCTGATACCCCATATGTGGGGATAAACCACTGTTTGGGCATACATCGGGCTTGGAATAAAGGGAGCACTGTTTGACTTTTTGAACGCAAAATTTGCAGGAATCAATGGTGGCGCCATGTCGCGTATGGAGACCCCCTGATGTGCCTAAATAGTGGAAATCCCTCAATTCTAACTCCAACCCTAACCCCAACACACCCCTAACCCCAACCCTAACCCCTACACACACCTAACCCTAATACAAACCCTAACCATTAACCCTAACCCCAACACACCCCTAACCCTAATCCCAACTCTAACCATAAACCTAACCACAAGCCTAACCCTAATTCCAACCCTAACCCTAATTCCAACCCTAACCCAAATTCCAGCCCTAACCCTAATTCTAACCTTAACCCTAATGCTAACCCTAACCCTAAGGCTGGGTTCATATTGCGTTTTACCAGCCCGTTCAACACGTAGTGTTGACCGGCTGGTAACGGTATAGCATAACGCGATCGCGTTATGCTATACCCGCTAGCGCAGATGAATCAGCAGATGATTCATCTGTGCTAGCGGTGACGGAGCCCAGACGGTGCAGCCCGTGTCCGAGGCTCCGTCACTGAATGACGGCACGTCGCGAGGATCCCCAGCAAAATCCGCCGCAGATTAGCAGCAAAATCCGCCCGCCGCGCGGATCCGCAGCAAAATCCGCCGCGGATCCGCAGCAAATCCGCCCGGATCAGCAGCAATATCCGCCCGCATGCGGTCAGCAGCAATATCCGCCGCGGATCAGCAGCAAATCCGCCGCGATCAGCAGCAATATCCCGCGGTCCAGCAATCGCCGGGATCAGCAGCAATATCCGCCGCGGATCAGCAGCAATATCCGCCGCGGATCGCAGCAAAATCAGCCTCGGATCCGCAGCAATATCCGCCGCGGATCCGCAGCAAAATCAGCCTCGGATCTGCAGCAAATCCGCCGCGGATCCGCAGCAAAATCGCCCGGATCAGCAGCAAAATCCGCCGCGGATCCGCAGCAAAGTCCGCCACGGATCCGCAGCAAAATCCGCCGGGATCAGCAGCAATATCCTCCGCGGATCAGCAGCAATATCCGCCGCGGATAGCAGCAATATCCGCCAGCGGATCCGCAGCAAAATCAGCCGCGGATCCGCAGCAAAATCACCGCGGATCGCAGCAATAATCAGCCGCGGATCCGCAGCAAAATCCCCTCGGATCAGCAGCAAAATCCCCCTCGGATCGCAGCAAAATCCGTCGCGGATCCGCAGCAAAATCAGCCGCGGATCCGCAGCAAAATCAGCCGGCGGATCCGCACGCAAAATCCCCGCGGATCAGCAGAAAATCCAGCCGCGGATCCGCAGCAAAATCAGCCGGGATCGCAGCAATATCCCCGCGGATCGCAGCAAAATCAGCCGCGATCCGCAGCAAAATCAGCCGCGGATCAGCAGCAAATCCGCCGCGGATCAGCAGCAAAATCTGCCGCGGATCCGCAGCAAAATCTGCCGCGGATCCGCAGCAAAATCCGCCGCGGATCCGCAGCAAAGTCCGCCGCGGATCCGCAGCAAAATCCGCCGCGGATCCGCAGCAATATCCTCCGCGGATCAGCAGCAATATCGCCGCGGATCCGCAGCAAATCACGCCGCGGATCCGCAGCAAAATCAGCCGCGGATAAATCCGCAGCAAAATCAGCGCGGATCCGCAGCAAAATCAGCCGCGGATCCGCAGCAAAATCAGCCGCGGATCCGCAGCAAAATCCCCGCGGATCAGCAGCAAAATCCGCCGCGATCCGCAGCAAAATCAGCCGTGGATCGCAGCAATATCCGCCGCGGATCCGCAGCAAAATCAGCCGCGGATCCGCAGCAAAATCAGCCGGGGATCCCAGCAAAATCCCCCGCGGATCAGCAGCAAAATCCGCCGCGGATCAGCAGCAAAATCTGCCGCGGATCCGCAGCAAAATCTGCCGCGGATCTGCAGCAAAATCAGCCGCGGATCCGCAGCAAAATCAGCCGACGGATCCGCAGCTAAAATCCCCCGCAGATCAGCAGCAAAATCCGCCGCGGATCCGCAGCAAAATCAGCCGCGGATCCGCAGCAAAATCCGCCGCGGACCCGCAGCAAAATCCGCCGCGGACCCGCAGCAAAATCCGCCGCGGACCCGCAGCAAAATCCGCCGAGGATCAGCAGCAAAATCCACCGCGGATCAGCAGCAATATCCGCCGCGGATCCGCAGCAAAATCAGCTGCGGATCAGCAGCAAAATCCGCTAGGAAAAAAAAAAAAATTCTTTATTTTTTTATTTGTCCCTACCTATGACAGGGGGGTTCATTTACTTTTTTTTTATTTTGATCACTGTGACAGTTTGTCTTAGTGATCAAAATAAATTTTTGAACACTGGGGGGCGCATGCGCGGCCGGCGGGCGCACTGCGCATGCGCCCGCCATTTTCCGAGATGGCGGCGCCCATGAAGAGGCCCGGGCGGACGCCGGGACCGATCCAGGGACATCGGTGGACCGGGAGAGGTGAGTAGGGGCGTCGGAAGGTTAGGGGGGGGGGATCGGAATGTGGGGGCAGCGGAGCAAAGGAGGAGGGGAGCAGATAGTGACGGCGGTGACCGATCACCGCCATCTTTTGGTGGCGGCGGCCGATCGCCGCCGTGACTACGTGTGGGGGGGTCAGGGCTCGATGTCCAGCCATGGCAGATGCTATTGCAGCATCGGCCATGGCTGGATTGTAATATTTCACCAATTAAATTGGTGAAATATTACACATTGCTCTGATTGGCTGTTTCACTTTTAACAGTCAATCAGAGCGATCGTGGCCACGGGGGGGTTAAGCCAACCCCCCTGTGGTGAAGCACAAAGGGTCCTGTAACTGCGGGTCGGGTGACCTTTGAGTGACCCCGGTCTCCCGGCCCGCAGGAACGCGATCATTTCATGACACAGGGTATGCATCATAGGTCGGATTGGCACCGACTTTCATGACGCATACGCTGTGTCAAAGGTCGGGAAGGGGTTAAAAGGAGGCCGGTGCTTGGCATCATTGTTTCTCTTCTGTTAACCATGGTTATCTCTAAAGAAACACATGAAGTCATCATTGCAATGCACAAAAATGGCCAACAGGGAAGAGTATCGCAGCTAGAAAGATTGCACCTCAGTCAACAATCTATCGCATCATCAAGAACTTCAAGGAGAGAGGTTCCATTGTTGCCAAAAAGGCTCCAGGGCGCCCAAGAAAGACCAGCAAGCGCCAGGACCGTCTCTTAAAAGTGTTTCAGCTGCGGGATCGGGCTACCAGCATCTGTATGCACTGTGAGGCGGAGACTCTTGGAGCAAGGCCTGGTCTCAAGGAAAAAACATCATGGACAGACTGATATTCTGCAAAAGGTACAGGCAGTGGACTGCTGAGGACTGGGGTAAAGTTATTTTCTCTGATGAATCCCCTTTTCGATTGTTTGGGACATCAGGAAAACGCCTCATTCGGAGAAGACAAGGTGAGCGCTACCACCAGTCTTGTCTCATGCCAACTGTTAAGCATCCTGAAACCATTCATGTGTGGGGTTGCTTCTCAGCCAAGGGAATCGGCTCTCTCACAGTCTTGCCTAAAAACACAGCCATAAATAAAGAATGGTACCAGAATGTCCTCCAAGGGCAACTTCTCCCAACCATCCAAGAGCAGTATGGCGATCAACAATGCCTTTTTCAGCATGATGGAGCACCTTGCCATAAAGCAAAGGTGATAACTAAATGGCTCAGGGAACAAAACATAGAGATTTTGGGTCCATGGCCTGGAAACTCCCCAGATCTTAATCCCATTGAGAACTTGTGGTCAATCATCAAGAGACGGTGGACAAACAAAAACCTAAAAATTCTGACAAAATGAAAGCATTGATTGTGCAAGAATGGACTGCTATCAGTCAGGATTTGGTCCAGAAGTTGATTGAGAGCATGCCAGGGAGAATTGCAGAGGTCCTGAAGAAGAAGGGTCAACACTGCAAATATTGACTTGCTGCATTAACTCATTCTGTCAATATAAGCTTTTGTTACTCATATGTTTGCAATTATTATATTTCTGTCTGTAATAAAAACATCTGTCAAACACACATAAAAACCAGAGGGCAGCAGATCATGTGAAAATATAATATTTGTGTCATTCTCAAAACTTTTGGTCATGACTGTAGAGCTGCAGTCATTGGCTGACTGACCTGAGGCACTTATCCAGAACCTTCTGCATATTAAAACAGAGCTGGGTCACCTGATCAAGCCTGGGAGAGAAAATGAACCTTTTTGTGCTGCCTGTCAGCAGGTCTCACTTTGTATTTAAAATGCACAGTCCACATAAAAATTCACAGCATTCATATTAAAACACTATTAGAGTTGAACCAAACAGGTCGGTCAGATTCTTAAGTCGCCGACTTTCGCGATACCCGACCATAGCGTGAAGTCGGCCATGCGGTCGTCGACCCGATCGCCAAAGGCGGTTTTCCCATAATGCTTGCAGGCACCTTTTTTCAGCCAATTTACCAGGACGTACACTGTGGGCAACGAGATGACATGGGCAGCGTCCACCACCATCTTAGAGAAGGGCATTGCAGTGATTGGCTTGCTTTGGGGCGTCATAGTGTCTATAAAATCCCTGACCGCTGACCGCCATTTTACTTCTGCCGATCTTAACAGTAGGGAGAGGTTGCTGACGTTGTTTATCAGTAGGGAGAGAGTTAGGGCTGGAAACAGAAGTTCTTATGTGCTTGTGCTGATAGCAATTGTGCTGTACAGTTAGTGTGCAGTGACGGGAGGATTTTCTTGTGTGCGGCAGCACTGGTTATTAGGCTGCCTGCCAGTGACAGGGGAGGATTTTCTTGTGTGCAGGAGCGCTGGTTATTAGGCTGCCTGCTAGCTGTATTGCTGTGTGTATACGGCTGTGCAGACTGCTTTTTACACAGCACTAATACTTTTATTCTTTTTTTCTGCACAGTTACCCAGCGTTCATTTTTTCCCACACCATATAGAGCTGTATGCTCATACCATGTACCGGCTGTTACCGTTTTTCTGCTTTTTATATTCTGGTCTAATCCATACTGAGCCAGAGAGCGTCTCTATGTGACTCCGGAAATATTTACGGAGATTTACAATTACCCCTATACTGTATACAACTGTACGCTTCTGATATAGTGCCGTTTTTCTGCTTTTTATATTATGGTCTAATCCATACTAAGCCTGTGAGCGTCTGTGTGTGACTCCGGAAATATATAGGGAGATTGAAATTTTCCCTATACTATATACACCTGGTATCTTCTGATACAGTACCCTTTTTCTGCTTTTTATATTCTGGTCTAATGCATACTGAGCCTGAGAGCATCTGTGTGTGACTCCGGAAATATATACGGAGATTTAAATTTTCCCCTATACTTTATTCACCTGGTATATTCTGATACAGTACCCTTTTTCTGGTTTTTATATTCTGGTCTAATCCAAACTTAGCCTGAGAGCATCAGGGTGTGACTATGGAAATATATACGGAGATTTACAATTTTCCCCTATACTATATACACCTGGTATCTTCTGATACAGTACCCTTTTCTGCTTTTGATATTCTGGTCTAATAAATACTGAGCCTGTGAGCGTCAGTGTGTGATTACGGAAATATATACGGAGATTGAAATTTTCCCCTATACTATATAAAACTGGTATCTTCTATACAGCGCCCTTTTTCTGCTTTTTAAATTCTGGTCTAATCCATACTGAGTCTGAGAGCGTCTGTGTGTGACTCCGGAAGTATATATGGAGATTTACAATTTTCCCCTATATTATATACACCTGGTATCTTCTGATACAGTGCCCTTTTTCTGCTTTTGATATTCTGGTCTAATCCATACTGAGCCTGAGAGCGTCTGTGTGAGAGTACGGAAATATATACAGAGATTTACAATTTTCCCCTATACTATATACACCTGGTATCTTCTGATACAGTACCCTTTTTCTGCTTTTTATATTCTAGTCTAATCCACACTGAGCCTGAGAGCGTCTGTGTGTGACTACGGAAATTTATACGGAGATTAACAATTTTCCCCTATTCTATATACAGCTGGTATCTTCTGATACAGTACCCTTTTTCTGCTTTTTATATTCTGGTCTAATCCAACTGAGCCTGAGAGCGTCTGTGTGTGACTACGGAAATATATACGGAGATTATCAATTTCCCCTATACTATATACAACTGGTATCTTCTGATACAGTAGCCTTTTTCTGCTTTTTATATTCTGGTCTAATCCATACTAAGCCTGTGAGCGTCTGTGTGTGACTCCGAAATATATACGGAGATTAAATTTTCCCCTATACTATATACACCTGGTATCTTCTGATACAGTACCCTTTTTCTGCTTTTTATATTCTGGTCTAATCCATACTGTGCCTGTGAGCGTCTGTGTGTAACTCGGAAATATATACGGAGATTTAAATTTTCCCCTATACTATATACACCTGGTATCTTTATACAGTACCCTTTTTATGCTTTTTATATTCTGGTCTAATCCATACTGAGCCTGTGAGCGTCTGTGTGTGACTCCGGAAATATATCGGAGATTTACAATTACCCCTACACTGTAATCAGCTGTGACGTCTGATACAGTACCTTTTTTCTGCTTTTTATATTCTGGTCTAATCCATACTGAGTGAGCTTCTGTGTGTGAGACTCAGGAAATATATACGGAGATTTACAATTTTCCCTATACTATATACATCTGGTATCTTCTGATACAGTACCCTTTTTTGTTTTTATATTCTGGTCTAATCCAAACTTAGCCTGAGAGCTCAGGTGTGACTATGGAAATATATACGGAGATTTACAATTTTCCCCTATACTATAATACACCTGGTATCTTCTGATACAGTACCCTTTTTCTGCTTTTGATATTCTGGTCTAATAAATACTGAGCCTGTGAGCGTCAGTGTGTGATTACGGAAATATATACGGAGATTGAAATTTTCCCCTATACTATATAAACTGGTATCTTCTGATACAGGCCCTTTTTCTGCTTTTTAATTCTGGTCTAATCCATACTGAGTCTGAGAGCGTCTGTGTGTGACTCCGGAAGTATATAGGAGATTTACAATTTTCCCCTATATTATATACACCTGGTATCTTCTGATACAGTACCCTTTTTCTGCTTTTATATTCTAGTCTAATCCACACTGAGCCTGAGAGCGTCTGTGTGGACTACGGAAATTATATACGGAGATTAACAATTTTCCCCTATTCTATATACACCTGGTATCTTCTGATACAGTACCCTTTTTCTGCTTTTTATATTCTGGTCTAATCCAACTGAGCCTGGAGCGTCTGTGTGTGACTACGGAAATATATACGGAGATTATAATTTTCCCCTATTACTATATACAACTGGTATCTTCTGATACAGTAGCCTTTTTCTGCTTTTTAATTCTGGTCTAATCCATACTAGCCTGAGAGCGTCTGTGTGTGACTCCCGAAATATATACGGAATTTACAATTTTCCCCTATACTATATACACCTGGTATCTTCTGATACAGTACCCTTTTTCTGCTTTTATATTCTGGTCTAATCCATACTGTGCCTGAGACGTCTGGTGTAACTACGGAAATATATACGGAGATTTACAATTTTCCCCTATACTATATACACCTGGTATCTTTATACAGTACCCTTTTTCTGCTTTTTATATTCTGGTCTAATCAATACGGCCGTGACGCTGTGTGTGACCCAAATAATACGGAGAAATTTAAATTTCCCCTACACTATATACACCTGTATCTTTTGAAACAGTACCTTTTTCTGCTTTTTTGTATTAATGGTCAAATCCATACTGAGTAAGCCCTCCTGTGTGTGACTCCGGAAATATATACGAGATTTACAATACCCCTACACTGAAAACACTGTACGCTTCTATACAGTACCGTTTTTTTTTGGGTTTTTATATTCTGGTCTAATCCAAACTTAGCCTAGAGCTCTGGGTGTGACATGGGAAAAATATACGGAGATTTACAATTTTCCCCTATACTATATACACCTGGTACTTCTGATACAGTACCCTTTTTCTGCTTTTGATATTCTGGTCTAATAAATACTGGCCTGTGAGCGTCAGTGTGTGACTACGGAAATATATACGGAGATTGAAATTTTCCCTATACTATATAAAACTGTAATTCTGATACAGTACCCTTTTCTGCTTTTTAAAAATTCTGGTCTAATCCATACTGATCTGAAAAGCGTCTTGTGTGACTCCGGGAAATATATATGGAGATTTACAATTTTCCCCCCATATTTTTTAAACACCGGTATCTTCTAACACCCTTTTTCTGCTTTTTTTTCTGGTCTAAACAACGAGCCCGGACTCTGTGTGAAGTAAAATATATACGGGGATTTTCAATTTCCACTATTATAAACACCAGGGACTCTGATACAAACCCTTTTCTGCTTTTTAAATTTTGTCTAACCATACTGACCGTGAGCGTCGTGTTACTCCGAAATTAAAACAAGATTTACAATTTTCCCCCTTTCTATAACAACTGGGCTTTTGATAAGGCCTTTTTCTGCTTTTGAATTCCGTCAACCTACGACCTGTACATCTGTGTGTGACTCCAGAAAAAATACGGAGATTGAAATTTCCCCTATACTATATACCCCGGGATCTTCTGATAAGTACCCTTTTTTCTTTTTAATTCGGGCTAATCCATACTGACCCAACATCTGTGTGTAACTCGGAATATATACGGAGTTTTACAATTTTACCTATACTATATACACCTGGTATTTTCTGAACAGACCCTTTTCTGCTTTTGATATCGGTCTAACCCATACAAACCCCGTGAGGTCCTTGTTACTACTGAAAATAAGGGGAAATTACAATACCCTACAAAAATTACAGCTAAAACGTTTTCGATAAAATACCCTTTTTCTGCTTTTTAATTCGTCTAACCAACTGAGCCTGTGAGCGCTGTGGTACCGGGAAATATATACAGAGATTAACATTTTTCCCCTAGACAAATACCCCGGGTATCTTCTTACATATACCCTTTTTTTAGCTTTTAAATTTTGTCTAATCCATACTGAGCTTGAGAGCGTCGGTGTGACCCCGGGAAAATATTCAGAGATTTAAAATTTTTCCCCCCTATACTATATACACCGGGCCCTTCAATACAGTCCCCTTTTTCTGCTTTTTTATATTCTGGTCTAATCCTACTGAATTTAAACACACAAAAATCAGAAAAACCACCTCCCAGACTCAGAACAAATGCACTACGGGGGCAGCCATCCCATAAAGCAAGATGTTTGCAACACGGGACCAAAAACCAGATTAAAAACCATCTCCCCATACCCATTTAAGGAGTGGGGACTGCCATATACAAAACACAAAAAGCCCCCATAGGGGGCCCTTTTACACAAGGATACTGCACAGGCCGGTTTACAGCATTTTAAGCCCCACTATTCGACTAGGCGGGCACCAGTACACTCTTAATGCACACCAGTGTGAACACCCCCCATCGAGACCCAAAATCCCGGGGTTGGGTCCCGAAAAAAAAAAGGAAAAAAAAATTTAAAAATAGTGGGGGATTTGTTAATAATTTTGGCCAAAATACTAACTTAACCTCGCCAAAGGGTTCCCCCCGCTTACAATACCACACACACTAGACTACCACTAAGGAACTCAAGTCTCCAAAAAAAAATTTTTAAAATAAACAGCACAAAAAAACGCAAAACTCACCACCCAGATCCAGAAAAAATGCACTACAGGGGGGCAGCCACCCATAAAGCAAGATTAAACACACAAGGCAAAATACCAATTAAACAGCCACTCTCCACATCCCATTCAAGGGGTGGGACGCCAGTATACAATTGCACAAAAAGGGCCCAATAGGGGCCGTTCACCAAAAACTGCACGGGCTGTTCACACCATTAATTACCCCCACTATCACAGCGGGCGGGCCCTACCCCAAAGCCACCCGTGGAAAACCCTTACAAGACCCAAAATGCCTGGGGTCGGGTGCACCCCAAAAATAAGTGCAAAAAAAACAAAAAAAGTAAATTTTGGGCCCAAAAACTTTAACTTTTAACCTCGCCAAAGGGCCCCACGCTTACAAGTACATACAATACACTAGAACCATAAAAAAC
>JARQOD010011819.1:0-21987 GCA_033576555.1 Oophaga sylvatica
TTTTTTTTTTAATTTCATTTCTCATAATTAACTTGACCCCAAAACACAATACTGCAAAACCTCTATTTGCCTGTAAAATAAATGTATAACATGCCTCCTAGCACTATATTGAATCTCTTCTGTTCTCTTTAAAGTGAACACAGTTTTATTAATGTCCTAGTGTCCTCAATCTGTCTGGCTATTAAAAAAGTTATTGGAACCGATGGTAACTAACAACATGCTTAACAACACACTACATTATCAGACTTTTTAGGTTGCTTGAATGACTAAAAACAATCTAACAGTAATCCATTTTCTGATATGTGTCTAACTTGGTGGTGTTTAGGCACAAGTGAATCAATAGGAAAAAGCTGTAGCTTTTATACACAGAATGTTGCAACTTTCATTTTTAGTTGGGGAGTATCAAGCAGTTTGTTCTTTGCTAATTGAAGATGCCATATCTCTTTCACATGTCATCCAAAAATAGCCTATTTAGTGTTCAATAAATAAAAAGTGTGCTGTTTTGAACTTGAAGAAGTTGAAAGCAGGTGCCGGAATGCAGTAATGAAGGATTGCAGAACAAGGCTGTGGGACAATATGATTTAATTTCTTAACAAAAGGGATGGCAGATGTCTCCTTGCAGGGAGTTAATAAACAAGGAGGGTTAAAGGGTTAACTAGACAGTTTAATATACAGTCATGGCCAAAAGTTTTGAGAATGACACAAATATTAATTTTTACAAAGTCTACTGCTTCACTTTTTCTAATGGCAATTTGCATATACTCCAGAATGTTATAAAGAGTGATCAGCTTAACAGCAATTACTTGCAAAGTCAATATTTGGCTAGAAAATGAACTTTATCCCCCAAAACACATTTCAACATCATTTCAGCCCTGATTAAAAGGACCAGCTAACTCTTTTCAGTGATTGTTACTTAACACAGGTGTGGGTGTTGATGAGGACATGGCTGGAGATCAATCTGTCATGATTAAGTAAGAATGACACCACTGGACACTTTAAAAGGAGGCTGGTGCTTGGAATCATTGTTTCTCTTCTGTTAACCATGGTTATCTCTAAAGAAACACGTGCAGTCATCATTGCAATGCACAAAAATGGCCTAACCGGGAAGAGTATCGCAGCTAGAAAGATTGCACCTCAGTCAACAATCTATCGCATCATCAAGAACTTCAAGGAGAGAGGTTCCATTGTTGCCAAAAAGGCTCCAGGGCGCCCAAGAAAGACCAGCAAGCGCCAGGACCGTCTCTTAAAAGTGTTTCAGCTGCGGGATCGGGCTACCAGCAGTGCAGAGCTTGCTCAGGAATGGCAGCAGGCAGGTGTGAGTGCATCTGCACGCACTGTGAGGCGGAGACTCTTGGAGCAAGGCCTGGTCTCAAGGAGGGCAGCAAAAAAGCCACTTCTCTCCAGAAAAAACATCATGGACAGACTGATATTCTGCAAAAGGTACAGGCAGTGGATTGCTGAGGACTGGGATAAAGTTATTTTCTCTGATGAATCCCCTTTTCGATTGTTTGGGACATCAGGAAAATGCCTCATTCAGAGAAGACAAGGTGAGCGCTACCACCAGTCTTGTCTCATGCCAACTGTTAAGCATCCTGAAACCATTCATGTGTGGGGTTGCTTCTCAGCCAAGGGAATCGGCTCTCTCACAGTCTTGCCTAAAAGCACAGCCATGAATAAAGAATGGTACCAGAATGTCCTCCAAGAGCAACTTCTCCCAACCCTCCAAGAGCAGTTTGGCGATCAACAATGCCTTTTCCAGCATGATGGAGCACCTTGCCATAAAGCAAAGGTGATAACTAAATGGCTCAGGGAACAAAACAAGAGATTTTGGGTCCATGGCCTGGAAACTCCCCAGATCTTATTCCCATTGAGAACTTGTGGTCAATCATCAAGAGACGGGTGGACAAACAAAAACCTAAAAATTCTGACTAAATGAAAACATTGATTGTGCAAGAATGGACTGCTATCAGTCAGGATTTGGTCCAGAAGTTGATTGAGAGCATGCCAAGGAGAATTGCAGAGGTCCTGAAGAAGAAGGGTCAACACTGCAAATATTGACTTGCATTAACTCATTCTAACTGTCAATATAAGCATTTGTTACTCATATGTTTGCAATTATTATATTTCTGTCTGTGATAAAAACATCTGTCAAACACACATAGAAATCAGAGGGCAGCAGATCATGTGAAAATATAATATTTGTGTCATTCTCAAAACTTTTGGCCATGACTGTATATAAATTACACTTAACGTAGTCTTCTCTTGATCCTTATCCACATACAGTCCGATGGGAGTTAGAATACCGGCAACGACCGGCATGTCCTCAGACGAATTTCATCAAAGCATGGTCCAGCTTCTGGCAGCAAGGGCGGTCAGCAGTTCTGCCCGCTGAGCCCCTAGTCTATAAATCTGTGCAGCCAAATTGGGGAGCGCTGCAGGAGTTTCTGTACCACAGGTGTGCTGCTGTTACATCTGTCCATAATGGAGCATGCACCTCGAGGTCATGCACATGGAACCCGCTCCTCCACGTGAGCACTGTCCTCTGCTTAGCCGGGCATTTGGTGCTCTGCACACTCACTGGCTTAATGGCGTGTACTCAAAAGATCTTCCGCTGCTCAGCTCGGCGCTGTCCCTCACACTGCGGAGCATGCCGTACGCTTGCCTCTGCTCTCACTGCCGGCTGGAAAATGAGGAAACTTTCCTGTGCTTTGTGTACACTGCCCGGCTTAGCCACAACCCTCTCTCCGGGTCATGGAACCTGTCCAGTCCTCTATCCTTTCCCCTCGGCAACACTGGATGCAGTTCTGACTGTTCTGGACTCTGCATGATGCAAGTACTCACAGCCCGGTGTTAAGGGGACGGTTGCAACAACTTTATTAAATGGTAGTGAGCAACCGAACCCTGGGGTTCGCGGTGCAGCTAGAGATGCTGCGGCCGAACACCCCTCGGGTATGAGGGTGAAAACTGACAACAGAAATATAAAGGTCTTGCCTGTGTTACTTCACACTTAAGTAAGATATAGGATTTGCACTATCTCCGTTAACCTCACAGGAGATGTGCTGCAGACTTGCATAGACGTAGCCCTGTTAACTGCACAGAAGCCACTTGCCAGCCGATTAGGAAGTGCATACGACTCACGCCAGGTGTACATGCTGCCAGCTGGTGTGCGACCGGACTGAGCAACTCTCTGTTCAGCTGACAGGCGATGCCCATGTTACGCGCCCCGCAGTCTTCTCAGGGTGTATTGCTACCCTCTTGTTGGAGCTAGACTGCGCCACATTAGCTACCTGCCTGCCATAAGCTAACCTGCCTGAAGAACCTGTGCTAATTAGCCGAGCGAAATCTGGCATCGGCAGGTCCTGGAGAGCAAAGCTAGAGAGCATGTGGAGCCCAGATTCTGGTACGTTCACACATGAGCATGACCTATTTAGTATGATCTGACCACACTGCTGCACCTGCAGCCAGTCTATTTAAGGACTAAGCCCTGCCCCAGCAATCTCGTTAATCACAACACTGATGACATCACCCGTGACCAATCAGGCGGTGCCAGGTCATCGGATCAGCTGACATTAAATCACCAATCACGGTCCGCCACGTCACGGGCATGCTCAGTGCAGGAAATTTTGGACTTGGGCTGTGGCAGCCCTGTTCCTTTCTGCAACCTATGCTTAAAGCTACTTGGAACAAAAAACCCTTGCAACAGCTTGTACTTCTCTTGTATTGGCTAGGCGCTGGGACAGATGGCAAAGCTGAGCAGCATCTGGACCTGGATGGGAACCACAGACTCCTCAGATCCAAGTTCAGATCTCCCTGATGCCTAACACCCTGTCTTCCTTACAAAGTAATGGCTTCTCAACTAGAAATTAAAAAAATATTTTGGGGGGATTTGCAACAGGTTTCCTATTCTCAAAATGATTAAGAAAATCCAAGGGCTGTTTATGTAGCCATTCAAAAATTATCCCGTTTTTTCTTCAGTAGGAAAAGATTTATTTCTTTGTTAAATGAAGTGGCAATAGCCTTCTCACAAGGCATCCAAATCCTTATCCTGTTATTATCCACTAAGTGTAAAAAAATATTTTTTTCCGGGATAAGCAACAGGTTTGCTATTCACAAAATTATTAAACAATTATAAAGGATTTTTATTGAGTAAGCCAAAACTTCTCCTTTTTTATGGATAAGCCTTCAGAAATCATCTCCCTATTTTGGAAGCTATTTCACATTTTTTACCTTCAAGTGATTACATTTCCCGGCATCAGTACTGTCTCGCAATATAAAACACAGAAGTCAGGAGATGTAAGGCTGGAGTGGCTATGTATTTGCAGTGGCACCGGTAGAAGCCACATGTTAGAGAATTCGTATGGGTCAAGCAAGGATATGTAAGATAGGATAGTATAAGGCAAGTAAGGCACTATAAAACAGTGCGGAGACAGGAGCTGGTCCTCTTATGTGACTTTGCAGGGGCAGTAACAGCAGCAGCAGTCGCAAAGTAGAGAATTAGGATGGGGCAGGCAAAGAGATGTGTGACAGTGTATGGACAGCAAGGGCAACCCTGGTAGCAGAAGTACTACAGTGTTTAAGACATTATGAAGAGGGAGACGATGCCTGCCGAATAGGGATGAGCGAATCCGTGGAAGTTTGGGTTCCGCCAACTTGAGTCCAAAGTTTGGTTTGGATACCCAAACTTGACCCCAGACATGAACTCAATATAAATCAATGGGGACCCAAACTTTGGTGCTGTAAAATAGCTGTAAATTAGTTATAGTAAGTGCTAGAGGGCTGCAAAAAGAAGAACAATAGAGGTAATAGCACTATGATTGCCTTGTAAACAAATGTGGATAGAAAGATTACCTAAAATAACATGGATTTAAAAAAAATAATAATGTTGATCAAGTAGGTGGAGATCCAAGTGGCCAAGTGGAGCAGTGCCTTGCATGTGTAGTTTACTGTACTTGTTAATAAATTAATATATAAATTAAAAACACAACATGGAGTTACCCCTATTTTTAATAACCAGCCAAGGAAAAACAGACAGCTGTGTCCTGGTCTTATTGTGCTAAGAAGGGGTCAATATCCATTTAGCTTCCCAACCTATTAATATCAGCACCCAGCTGCCTGCTTTGCCTTTTTTGGCTATTAAAATGGGGGGACCTAGAAATCATGATTTTTAATAACCACCTAAGGCAAAGCAGACAGCTGCAGGTCGATATTAATAGGCTGTGAAGGACCATGGATATTTGCCCCATCCCAGCCTAATGAGAACAGCCCTCAGCCACTCCAGAAATGGCGCATCCATTACATGTGCCAATTCTGGCACTTAGCCTTGGCTCTTCTCAATTGCCCTGGTGCATTGGCAATCAGGCAATCGGGGTAGTGGGATTGGGGTTGGGGTTGATCTTGGCTGTGTAATGTCCACTGACATCAAGCCAAGTGGTTAGTTTTGGAAATGTGTCTGTCAGACACCCCCATTACTATCCCCTTAGTCAAAAGAAAGATACACATAGAATAATCCTTCATTTGTGAAAAGCATTCCCTGGCATAATCTCTCTTTCCCTATTTATCGAAAATAAAAACTACAGTTATAATCTGCAATAATCGAAATGGAGGTCCTGCTACAATCCCAGTCTTCTACTTTAAGTCTATTAAGCCCTGTTAAGAGAACACAGCTCCGTAGATGGGGGCTGCAGCCACTGCCAGGTCTGACGCTGTACTACATGAGACCCAGTGAACAGCGCCCTATACAAGCCACTTTTGTGCAATGTAATACCAAGCAATAACCCCCTCCATGAGTTGGTAGGTTGTGAGTGGTTGGGTTGTCTCATTAGTATTTTGCACCTGTGTTGCAGCCATCTCCACTACATGGGTTTGCGGCATCCTGAGAGTGCATTAGTTCTGAGACCTGGGTAAGTTAACATTGCTGCCCCTTTTGTGCTTTATTAATTCTTGAATTTTTAGAGGATTTTTATTCCTTTTTGTGGCTTTGATTTGAAGTTTTTTGACCCCTTACTTATCTAGGACCATGATAATAATACCACCTGTAGTGCACTAAAGACAACTCTGCCCCTGCATGATATGTTACTGCTGGTGCATATAGTTTCTTATCAAAAAAACTAGGCACTAGTAGCATTTAAACTTGGAAGAGATGCATTCTCTCAACTTTATGTATTCTTGAGATAAAATATTGCTTTGACACAACATCATTTCCTTATACTTAATAGCTGTACGAATATGTCTTTGAAGTTTCTTGTAAATGAGGCAAACTCTTTGCACCATATCGTATATTATATCAGGCAATTTATTTGGCTACAATGATTTGCAGTTTACCTTATCATTTTTCAAAGCGTAATTCGGCTTAATCACCTACATATTTTTGCAGGGGATAAATGCACCACAAAATATATAAGCATCACAAAGCTTAGGATTATGGGTTACTTACTCTTTCAGGTGTGCACTTTATCATCCTTAAATACAAAAATATTGATTTCTTTTTTTACTGCACGAGTCCTTGTAGTCTGTTTTATTTATCTCCTGAAGGCATGGCAGCATTTTGTTTTCTCGAATTTTCCTCTGATTGTTGTAAATAACATGATGCAGCTTATTGATTTAGTAGTAACTGAAAAACAATCGAAGCAGCGCTGGACAATATTGTACATCACTGAGACCTAAAATCAGGTAGATAAATTCTTAGGAGCAAAAATGTAATTAAATCCTGCAATGATGTTGAAGAAGTAGTGTTTGTCAGATCTTAATCTTTAGAACCTGTGTAAATGCTGTGCATAACTTAGTATTCCTGACAAAGCAGAGGAATGCTAATGACTGAATTATGTCCCAATAACTCACTTCTGAATAAAAGACCTAAAAACACAAGTAGAAGCAAATGAGACTTTTAATAAAAGTTTCACCTATATTTGAAATAATATTCAAACAAATATAGGGACACTTAACGTGCATCTGCCATTTGATTCATGCTGACCAAACCACAGGAAACTTGAATCAGATGCTGGATGCATTTTTTTTTCTCTGAAACACTCTGGCATATGGCACAAAATATACCTTTTGCGATCCAGATGGGACGATAGCTAGAGAAAAGAATTGTTTGGCACCACCCATGTGCAGCTTTGCACCGTGCTACTGCAGGTGATTGACAGGTTTCTCCTTATGTACACACACAAAGGACCTGTGTACAGGACTTGTGAACCTGTAGTGGTTCTTGCAAGAGCCGATTCCTCTACCTATATTTTTTCTGAAACGCCAGAGTGTTTCATAGAATTAACCTGCAATCATGCAGCTGAGCACTGATTCATGACGCCTGCTGTTTGGACAGCATGATTCTGTCAACATGTTCCCTTTAAATTAAGTTTATACTATACAAGGCTTAAGAACGACATTCATGTAACAGTTTATGCAAGGCATAATTGGTGACTTTTGTTTCAAATTTAAACCTATAGCACAGAGCTTTTTACATAGTAACATAGTTATTAAGGTTGAAGGAAGACTTTAAGTCCATCTAGTTCAACCCATATCCTATCCTAACCTACCCTACAATGTTGATCCAGAGGAAGGCAAAAAAAAACCAAGTGGCAAAAAGTAAGCTACACATTGGGGAAAAAAATTCCTTCCCGACTCCACATACGGCAATCAGACTAGCTCCCTGGATCAGCGCAATATCTAGGAAACTAGTGAATATAGCCTGTTGTTAGGGTCTGCGGAACGCACCAAATATATGATGTGGAGAGGTGCGTTCGTTACCCGGGGTCCACCGTGCAGGCGGAGCCTGCTGCTAGTAAAATGGCGCAAGAAGCGAACTCTGTTATCCCGCAGAGTCGGCAAAATAAACGCCGTAACGCGCTGTGGCAATATGTGCAAACTCTGTTAATTCACAGAGCCGCTAGAAGGAGTGCCGCAGCGCTATATGGCGATGTGTGTGAACTCACTTAACACAACTGAGTCGCAAAATAAACGCGCTAGGGCGCTGTCTAGCGTTGAAAGTGAACCCTGTTACATCACAGAGCCGCTGAGACAAACTTCTGTGTCCTGTCAGGCACCCAGGTACACAGTTAACTGCTAAGCGAACATAGAACGTGATCATGCGCTAATGTCCTCGCGGGAGTCACCTGCAATCTATGGCATCTGAACGCCAGACTCTGAATACGGCAATCAAACTCCTCACCGGTTATGCCGGTAATCTAGGGCATCTAGGACACCGACCCTGACCAGCTAGCATACCAAACTCCTCACCGATTAAGTCGGTATTCTAGGGGCTTATTTCAGCCAGGCCCTAACCACACACATGCATTACCACACTGGCGCATAGCATATAAAGATTGACACTAGCGCATGGCGGCCCAGCCATGCCACCCTTTTATAGCAACAGCTACAGGACCTGCCAGAAACAAGGGCCAATGAAACTTTTCCAGAACACCAGTAGTCACAGGACCTTCCTGGCGGACCAATAGGAGCCGCTGCAGTACCTGAGCATGTGACCCCTGATCTCCAATGAGAGATCTCACCCTGGGCATGCTCAGAAGGGGAAAACAAGGACTTTGTCCTAAAGACGTCTGCTCGCCGCTAACCAGTACTGGCCACAATAGCAGAGCCTGGAAATGTAGCAGTAATCCTCTGCACACTGTTAGACTGGGCGAGATGCTGGGACCGACGTCTAAGCTGAGCAGAGTCCACTGCGGCCAGAGATGAATGGGAGACCGCAGCAGGGATGGCTCGAGATTCCCCTTGTGCAGAAGCGGGAACTTGACCCCTAACAGCCTGTAATATTATACTTTTCAAGAAAGGCATCTAGTCCCTTCTTAAATTTTAGTAGGGAATCACTCATTACAACATTAGACAGCAGAGAGTTCCATAGTCTCACTGCTCTTACAGTAAAGAATCTGCGTCTGTGATTGTGGCTAATCCTTCTTTCCTCCAGATGTAGAGGATGCCCCCTTGTCCCCGTCACAGGTCTAAGAGTAAAAAGATCATTAGAAAGGTCTTTGTACTGTCCCATCATATATTTATACATTGTAATAAGATCACCCCTAAGCCTTCGTTTCTCCAAACTAAATAACCCCAAGTGTAATAACTTGTCCTGGTATTGCAGACCCTATTATGTTTCGGTAACTGAGGAGAAATGGCAAAAAATAGCAAAAGCGGTAATACACCAGAGAGGCTGGAACCACCTGAACTAACCACACAGCTAGAGGTAGCCGTGGAGCGTTCCTACATTGATCCTAGGCGCCTCGTCACAGCCTGAGAGATAACTACACCTAAAGGCAGAAAGATGAAAGCTATCTGCCCTGAAGCAGATCCCCAAAGAAAATAGGAAGCCCCCAAACATGTAATGGCGGTTAGACAAGAAGAAAGCATGGACACAGACAGAAAATAGAATGAGCAAATGCTGGGGCCCAATCTGTCTAGACAGAAAAGTACAGGAAAGAATTCTGACTGCAATCAAAAAAATCCCTAACAAAAATACCAACACTTCTGATTGCAAAAAAAAACCTAAGATCACACGACCTCTTCCACCTAAATCAGATCTCTGGTGTAACAAAACGCTATTCAGCAAATTAAAAGTAACAAAAGAGCAAAGCAAAAGTGCAGACACAAACGGAGCACAATTGCAGCACCAGACCCCCAAAAGGGGACAGGCTGCAGTCCACTGCAGGCAGCAAACCAGCAGAGAAAACCAAACAGAGAAAAAAAAAACAGCAAACACTTATCTGAAGGAGAGCAGGAAACTAGCAATGCTACAAGCAAGACCAGAAGAACAATTGATAACCAGCAAGGCTGCTGGGAAATCAGGCCACTTATATCCTACCATTCCGCGCCAGCTGAAGGCCATTCATTAATCAGTTCATTACCCTCAGCAACCATCGGAGGGAGCCCCAGCTCAGAAGCTGCTGTTAGGGTCTGCAAAACGCACCTAATAGATATTGTTGAGAGGTGCGTTCGCAGCCCGGGGTCCACCGTGCAGGCGAAGCCCGCTGCTAGTAAGATGGCGAAAGTAGCGAACTCTGTTATCCCGCAGAGTCGCTAAAATAAACGCCGTAGCGCGCTGTGGCAGTTAGTGCGAACCCTGTTAATCCCCAGAGCCGCTAACGGGAATGCCACAACGCTATATGGCGATAAGTATGAACTCACTTAACTTCAGTGAGCCGCAAAGTAAAACGCTAGGGCGCTGAACCAGCGTTATAAAGCGAACCCTGTTGCGTCACAGAGCCGCTGAGAAAAAGACTGTGTCCTGTTAGACTCACAGGGATACACAGATAACTGTTGTGCGGATAGCAGTCCGTGATCATGCAGACAGCAACGCAATCAAGCAATCTCCTCACCGGAGAAGCCGGTATTCTAGGGGCTTATTTCAGCCGAGCCCTAACCACATGCGTACATGATCACACTGGCGCAAAGCACATAATGCAATTGATACTAGCGCATGGCGGCCCAGCCATGCCACCCTTTTATAGTAACAGCTACAGGACCTGCCAGAAACAAGGACCAATGAGAAACTGTTCCAAAACACATGTAGTTTCAGGGCCTTCCTGGCGGACCAATAGGAGCTGCTGCAGTACCTGAACATGTGACCCCTGATTTCCAATGAGAGATCTTACCCTGGGCATGCTCAGAAGGGGAAACGCCGGACTTCATCCCAAAGACGTCTGCTCCAGTACTGGCTATAATAGCAGATCCAGGAGAGGCAGCAGCAAGTCTCTGCACAGTATTGGAATGGGCAAGATGCTGGGACAGACGTCTCTGCTGAGCAGACTCCACTGTGGCCGGAGATGGATGGGAGACTGCAATGGACCGGTTTGAGACTCCCCCTTTGCAGTAGCGAGAACTCGAACCCTAACAGTTGCCTCCAGCATATTCACAACAAGACCCCCTAGTTCTCTAATAATCTTGGTCGCTCTTCTCTGCACCCGCACCAGTTCAGCTATGTCTTTCTTATACACCGGAGACCAGAACTGCACACAGTATTCTAAGTGTGGTCACACCAGTGACTTGTATAGAGGTAAAATTATGTTCTCCTCATGAGCATCTATGCCTCTTTTAATGCATCCCATTATTTTATTTGCCTTGGCAGCAGCTACCTGACATTGGCCACTAAATGTGAGTTTTTGTGTCTCTATTCATCATCACGAGGACTTGTTCTGCCACCACGCAATACTCATCCAGGGGTGATCTATACCAAGCTATTTTATCATACAGACAATAATTCTTGGGATTTACAACTATTAACATAGATTCTAATGCCACATATGCTTGCTTTTCCTACAGAATGTGACACACAAAACTTTAGTATGCCTTTGTACAAAATTAGAACTATAGTAAGGTCCCATGTACTTCTATGGCCAACCTATTGTGGCTCTGTACAATATATTTTCAGAATATGGCAGTGTACATTTGGCATTATTGAAATATATATTTTAACTGCTGATGTCACTGAGTACAGAGAAGCCAGCTGACAGGGCAGAAGGAACAGTGTGTTAAACACTAAGGAGAAGTGTTGATATTAATGAGCCTCTTCTGCCCTGTCAGCTGATTGTCCTGTGTATCTGTGCTTTAGGCCGGAGTCACACTAGCGAGAAATACGGACGAGTGCAATGCCAGAAAATATCGCATTGCACTCGGACCAATGTAAATCTATGGGGCAGCTCCCATCATCCGATTTTTTCTCGTCCATTTTATACGTGCGAGTTAAATCGCAGCATGCTGCAATTTTCAGCGTATTACGGGCGAGACTCGCCAATGCAAGTCAATTGGTGCGTGAAAAAAACGGATTGCACACGGACCAGACGTGTGACTTGCGAGAAAAATGCAAGACTTCTCCTGGTGACAGGAAATTCAATCATGCTTTATCAGGACGTTTTGACATGCAAATTAGCCTGGCACACTACACTCCTAACCAGTAAGCACGTCTCCAAGGAGTAATGATGGCCAGACATATAAATGTGGAAATGCTCTTAGTGCTGGTGCAGGAAAGGCCTGTTTTGAGGGACCAACGCGATCCCCATTATGCGAACCGCTCCCGGAAGGAGGCGTCATGGAGGTCAATATGTGGCCACATGGTCCCTGGTTTTGAAGATCGACCTCGTGCGGAGCAGCAAGAAATTAGTAAGTAGATTGATGTAACAATTGTGTTAACAGTTAAATAAAAAGCTTGAATGCAGGATATCTTATGTGTGTCCTATATGACCCATATTTTATAGGATACACAATTGCAACATCACAGGCCACATTACACTGAGGCCTACATGTTGAAACACACACAATGTGATTCATAATTTTTTTGTTCTCTTCAAATTTTCAGTAAATGATGTCACTAGACGGAGGCGTGGCGGAGTTGCCAGGATCAGTACCGGCGGCAACGCCAGCAATTAGGCCGGAGTGGGGATGCATACCCAAAAAAAAGAAAATACCGATATTATGACCGGTTGAATTTTCTGGCCCCCAGCATGGATCTTAGACCGTAAGTGCATGCATTAAGGTACACCTTGTACACATGTTTATACTGTCACCAGTACTTATTTATTGTAATATTCAATGTTTTCTATTTAACAGAACGGAGTCAAACCTTACTGAATGAGAGAGCATCAGACTCCGAGGTCATCATTGACCCTGTCAGTGAAGGTGACTAAGTGGCTGGCCCATCTTCGGCACCCCCAACAGCAATCAACCAGCAGCAGCACCACCACCATCTGCAGCAGCATCAGCATCCACACAGGAGGCTAATCCCGAGGAGGAAGATGTGGGCCACAGCAGCAGTCCTACAGTGCCGCTTGAAAAGTCACCACTGCCTTCTGCCTTACCACTTCGTGGATGCCGCAGAAGAGTTGGTTCCACCTCTTCCACAAGGAGGCAAGTGGATACTGGTGTTCTCAACTATCTATCCAGGGCTGCCCATGATTATGGGGAAGAGGCCTTCTTCCGTAGCCTAGCGCAATAATTGCGCCCGCTGCCGCATTCACTCAGATTGCGTGCCCGAGGTGCTCTACCGATTGTACTGGACGCTTGTGCCAAACCCAACAATCCTCTGTCAATTTTTAGCTTTTTGGAAAGGTGGCAGTTGTCTCACAACAACCTTCTGCAGCTGCAAGACCTTCCCCACCAGCAGTCAGGGGTAGTAGACTCGGCCCCCCCTACCTTCCAGTCACAGGCCACCCAAACCAAAGTCCAAACAACTTATGGACACTTGTCTGAGTTCAGTGCACCTGCCCAATATGCCCACTTGAGCAGACACAATGTTGGAGGCTGGTCCCAACATGTGTCTGCTTGACATTGGCATATTGGGGGGTATGAATCCATGGGTTACTCCAATAGCCAGGATGTCAGACATCCATACCATTCACAACAGTATTATCTTCCTCTTCCACAGGAACAAACCTTGGGCCTGAATACTGCCTGGCCATCTTCCCTAGCCCAGGGTGATACTCAGGTTGCCCAACAAAGCAGATCAACTTCTGCACAAGGTGACCGTCCCCCTTCACCCCCACTCCCTACTTAACACAACCTTTAGTGATGCTATGTGGTGTCCTGTTGTTTGTTATTTTTTTATTATCTAGTATTTTCTTTATTCTTTTTTGGTTTTTATTAACATTTGTCTGTTGTACGACAGTTGTATATTATGAGGCCTGAATGATAGGGCGTTACAGCCATATACAGTAATATGAAAAAGTTTGGTCACCCCTATTAATCTTAAGCTTAACCCCTCTCTGACATTAGACGTACTATCCCGTCCATAAAACCCGTGCCATTCTGCCCATGGACGGGATAGTACGTCATAGGCGATCAGCTGCGCTCCTGAGGGGAGCGCAGCTAATCGCCGCCGGGTGTCAGCTCATTATCACAGCTGACACCCGTGACTGTGTGTCAGGAGCGGTCACGGACCGCTCCCGGCACATTAACCCCTAGCACACCGCGATCAAACATGATCGCGGTGTACTGGGGGCACAGGGGAGGATCGCGCAGGGTGGGGGCTCCCTGCGCGCCCCCCTGAGACCCTCAGACCAGCGCGATGTGATCGCGCTGTTCTGAGGGCTTCCTCCCTCCCAGGACACGGATCCAAGATGGCGCCGGGGTCCTGGAGGCAGGCGGCTTCCTCAGTGCCTGCTGAGAGCAGGCACTGAGAAGCCTGCTGCACTGCCTGAGCGATCGCTGGTGTGACAGTGTGCTGTGCACACTGTCACACCAGCGATTTGATAAAATACAGTGATGTCCCACCCTGGGACAAAGTAAAAAAGTTAAAAAAATAAAAATAAACATGTTATAAAAAAAATCCAAAATAAATAAAAAAAAAAAAAATATTCCCCAATAAATTCATTTCTTCCTGTAAATAAAAAAACCAAAACAATAAAAGTACACATATTTGGTATTGCCGCGTCCGTAACGACCCCCCCTATAAAACTGTCCCACTAGTTAACCCCTTTAGTGAACCACTTAAAAAAAAAAAAAAGAAGCAAAAAATCAATGCTTTATCATCATACCGCCGAACAAAAAGTGGAATAACGCGCGATAAAAAAGACCGATATAAATAAACATGCTACCGCTGAAAACGTCATCTTGTCCCGCAAAAAACGAGCTGCCATACAGCATCATCAGCGAAAAAATAAAAAAGTTATAGCTCGCAGAATAAAGCGATGCAAAAATAATTATTTTTTATATAAAATTGTTTTTATTCTATAAAAGCGCCAAAACATAAAAAAATATATAAATGAGGTATTGCCATAATCGTACTGACCCGAAGAATAAAACTGCTTTATCAATTTTACCACACGCGGAACAATAAAAACGCCTCCCCCAAAAGAAATTCATGAATTGCTGATTTTTGTTCATTCTAACCTCCCAAAAATCGAAATAAAAAGCGATCAAAAAATGTCACCTGCTCAAAAATGGTACAAATAAAAACGTCAACTCGTACCGCAAAAAATAGAACCTCACATGACTCTGTGGGCCAAAATATGCAAAAATTATAGCTCTCAAAATGTGGCGATGCAAAAAACTATTTTTGCAATAAAAAGCGTCTTTTAGCGTGACAGCTGCCAATCATAAAAACCCGCTATAAATAGTAAATCAAACCCCCCTTTATCACCCCCTTAGTTAGGGAAAAATAATAAAATTAAAAAAATGTATTTATTTCCATTTTCCCATTAGGGTTAGGGTTAGGGTTGCGGCTAAAGTTAGGGTTAGGGTTGGCACTAAAGTTAGGATTAGGGTTAGGGTTGGGATTAGGGGTGTGTTAGGGTTAGGTTTGTGGTTAGGGTTGGGACTAGGGTTAGAGGTGTGTTGGGGTTAGGGTTGGAGTTAGAATTGGGGGTTTCCGCTGTTTAGGCACATCAGGGGCTCTCCAAATGTGACATGGAGTCTGATCTCAATTCAGCCAATTCTGCGTTGAAAAAGTCAAACGGTGCTCCTTCACTTCTGAGCTCTGCCATGCGTCCAAACAGTAGTTTATCCCCACATATGGGGTATCAGCGTACTCTGGACCCCAAGAGTTATTGTGCAATTTGTCCTATTTCTTCTGTTACCCTTGGGAAAATAAAAAACTGGGGCGAAAATATCATTTTTGTACAAAAAAAATATTTTTTTGTTTTTACGGCTGTACATTATAAACTTCTGTGAAGCACTTGGGGCTTCATAGCGCTCACCACACACCTAGATAAGTTCCTTGTGGGGTCTATTTTCCAAAATGGGGTCACTTGTTGGGGATTTCCACTGTTTAGGCGCATCAGGGGCTCTCCAAATGCGACATGACGCCCCCAGACCATTCCATCAAAGTCTGCAATCCAAAACGTCACTACTTCCCTTCCGAGCCCCAACGTGTACCCATACAGTAGTTTTCTCCCACATATTGGGTATCAGCGTACTCAGGACAAATTGGGCAACAACTTTTGGGGTCCAATTTCTCCTGTTACCCTTGTAAAAATAAAATATTGGGGCGAAAAAATCATTTTTGCAACAAAAAAAAAAAGATTTTTTATTTTTACGGCTGTGCGTTATAAACTTCTGTGAAGCACTTCGGGGTTCAAAGTGCTCACCACACATCTAGATAAGTTCCTTGTGGGGTCTATTTTCCAAAATGGGGTCACTTGTGGGGGGTTTCCACTGTTTAGGCGCATCAGGGGCTCTCCAAATGCGACATGACGCACCCAGACCATTCCATCAAAGTCTGCAATCCAAAACGTCACTACTTCCCTTCCGAGCCCTGACGTGCGCCCATACAGTAGTTTTCTCCCACATATTGGGTATTAGCGTACTCAGGACAAATTGGACAACAACTTTTGAGGTCCAATTTCTCCTGTTACCCTTGTGAAAATAAAATATCGGGGGCAAAAAAATCATTTTTGTAAAAAAAAAAAGATTTTTTATTTTTACGGCTGTGCGTTATAAACTTCTGTGAAGCACTTCGGGGTTCAAAGTGCTCACCACACATCTAGATAAGTTCCTTGTTGGGTCTATTTGCCAAAATGGGGTCACTTGTGGGGGGTTTCCACTGTTTAGGTGCATCAGGGGCTCTCCAAATGTGACATGACGCCCCCAGACCATTCCATCAAAGTCTGCAATCCAAAACGTCACTACTTCCCTTCCGAGCCCCGACGTGTGCCCATACAGTAGTTTTCGCCCACATATTGGGTATCAGTGTACTCAGGACAAATTGGACAACGACTTTTGGGTTCCAATTTCTTCTGTTACCCTTGTGAAAATAAAATATTGGGAGCGAAAAAATCATTTTTGTAAAAAAAAAAAAGATTTTTTATTTTACGGCTGTACGTTATAAACTTTAGTGAAACACCTGGGGGTTCAAAGTTCTCACCAACATCTAGATAAGTTCCTTGAGGGGTCTAGTTTCCAAAATGGTGTCATTTATGGGGGTTTCCACTGTTTAGGCAGATCAGGAGCTCTCCAAACACGACATGGCGTCCAGCCAATTCTGCGTTGAAAAAGTCAGACGGCGCTCCTTCCCTTCCAAACTCTTCCATGCACCCAAACAGTGGTTTACCCCTACATATGGGGTATCAGCGCACTCAGGACAAATTGCACAATAACTTTTGGAGTCTTGTTACCCTTGGAAAAATAAAAATTGGGGTGAAAAGATCATTTTTGTGGAAAAAATATGATTTTTAAATTTTACGGCTCTATGTTATAAACTTGTGTGAAGCACTTGGGGGTTCAAATTGCTCATCAAAAATCTAGATAAGTTCCTTAGGGGGTCTAGTTTCCCAAATGGGGTCATTTGTGGGGGGTTTCCACTGTTTAGGCACATCAGGGGCTCTCCAAATGCAACATGGCATCCAAACTCAATTCCAGCCAATTTTGGTTGGAAAAAGTCAAATGGTGCTCCTTCCATTCCGAGCTCTGCCGTGCGCCCAAACAGTGGTTCCCCCCCACATAGGGGGTATCAGCGTACTCAGGACAAATTGTACAACAACTTATGTGGTCCAATTTCTCCTGTTACCCTTGGGAAAATAAAAAATTAGTGACTAAAAGATAATTTTTGTGGGAAAAAAAATAGGATTTTTTATTTTCATGCCCGGGCATTATAAACTTGTGTGAAGCACTTGAGGGTTCAAAGTGCTCACAACAGATCTAGATAAGTACCTTAGGGGGTCTAGTTTCCAAAATGGTGTCACTTGTGGGGGGTTTCCACTGTTTAGGCGCATCAGGGGCTCTCCAAACGCGACATGGCATCCAATCTAAATTCAGCCAATTTTAGTTTGAAAAAGTCAAACTTTCGCTCCTTCCCTTACGAGCTCTGCCGTGTGCCCAAACAGTGGTTTTCCCCCACATATGGGGTATTGGCGTACTCAGGAGAAATTGCATAACAACCTTATCTGTCCATTTTCTCCTTTTACCCTTGTGAAAATAAAAAAAAGTTTGTAAATATCATTTTTGTGGCTAAAAAGTAAAATATTCATTTTTTCCTTCCACGTTGCTTTAGTTACTGTGAAGCACCTGAAGGGTTAATAAACTTCTTGAATGTGGTTTTGAGTACCTTGAGGGGTGCAGTTTTTAGAATGGTGTCACTTTTGGGTATTTTCTGCCATATAGACCCCTCAAAGTGACTTCAAATGTGAGGTGGTCCCTAAAAAAAATTACTTTGTAAATTTTGCTGTAAAAATGAGAAATCGCTGGTCAATTTTAACCCTTATAACTTCCTAACAAAAAAAAATTTTGGTTCCAAAATTGTGCTGATGTAAAGTAGACATGTGGGAAATGTTATTTCTTAACTATTTTGTGTGATATATTTCTCTGTTTTAAGGGAATAAAAATTCAAAGTTTGAAAATTGCAAAATTTTAAAAATTTTCGCCATATTTGCATTTTTTTCAAAAATAAACGCAAGTTATATCGAAGAAATTTTACCACTAACATGAAGTACAATATGTCACGAGAAAACAGTCTCAGAATCGCGAAGATCCGTTGAAGCGTTCCAGAGTTATAACCTCATAAAGAGACAGTGGTCAGAATTGTAAAAATTGGCCCGGTCATTAACGTGCAAACCACCCTTGGGGGTGAAGGGGTTAATGTTTTATAAAAATTGGTATTTTTGCAACAGCTATTTCAGTTTGATCTATCTAATAACTATTAGACACAGTAATGTTTCTGCCTTGAAATGAGGTTTATTGTACTAGCAGAACATGTGCAATCTGCATTCAAACAAAATTTGACAGGTGCATAAGTATGGGCACCCTTATCATTTTCATGTTTAAAATACTCCTACCTACTTTTTACTGACTTACTAAAGCACTTTTTTTGGTTTTGCAACCTCATTGAGCTTTGAACTTCATAGCCAGGTGTATGCAATCATGAGAAAAGCTACTTAAAGTGGCCACTTGCAAGTTGTTCTCCTGTTTGAATCTCCTCTGAAGAGTGGCATCATGGGCTCCTCAAAACAACGGTCAAATGATCTGAAAACAAAGATTATTCAACATAGTTGTTCAGGGGAAGGATACAAAAAGCTGTCTCAGAGATTTAACCTGTCAGTTTCCACTGTGAGGAACATAGTAAGGAAATGGAAGAACACAGGGACAGTTCTTGTTAAGGCCAGAAGTGGCAGGCCAAGAAAAACATCATAAAGAAGAATGGTGAGATCAGTCAAGGACAATCCTCAGACCACCTCCAGAGAGCTGCAGCATCAACTTGCTGCAGATGGTGTCACTGTGCATCGGTCAACTATACAACGCACTTTGCACAAGGAGAAGCTGTATGGGAGAGTGATGCGAAAGAAGCCGTTTCTGCAAGCACGCCACAAACAGAGTCGGCTGAGGTATGCAAAAGCACATTTGGAGAAGCCAATTTCTTTTTGGAAGAAGGTCCTGTGGACTGATGAAACCAATATTGAGTTGTTTGGTCATACAGAAAGGCGTTATGCATGGCGTCAAAAAAACACAGCATTCCAAGAAAAACACTTGCTACCCACAGTAAAATTTGGTGGAGGTTCCATCATGCTTTGGGGCTGTGTGGCCAATGCCGGCACCGGGAATCTTGTTAAAGTTGAGGGACGCATGGATTCCACTCAGTATCAGCAGATTCTTGACAATAATGTTCAAGAATCAGTGACAAAGTTGAAGTTACGCAGGGGATGGCTCTTTCAGCAAGACAATGATCCAAAACACATCTCCAAATCTACTCAGGCATTCATGCAGGGGAACAATTACAATGTTCTGGAATGGCCATCCCAGTCCCCAGACCTGAATATCATTGAACATCTGTGGGATCATTTGAAGAGGGCTGTCCATGCTCGGCGACCATCAAACTTAACTGAACTGGAATTGTTTTGTAAAGAGGAATGGTCAAAAATACCTTCATCCAGGATCCAGGAACTCATTAAAAGCTGCAGGAAGCGACTAGAGGCTGTTATTTTTGCAAAAGGAGGATCTACTAAATATTAATGTCACTTTTCTTGTGAGGTGTCCATACTTATGCACCTGTCAAATTTTGTTTGGATGCAGATTGCACATTTTCTGTTAGTACAATAAACCTCATTTCAAGGCAGAAACATTACTGTGTCCAATAGTTATTAGATATATCAAACTGAAATAGCTGTTGCAAAAACACCAATTTTTATAAAACATTAAGCTTAAGATTAATAGGGGTGCCCAAACTTTTTCATATAACTGTAATGGTAATATGGTTGAACCAATTTTGATACAAACAAAATCTGAATTAGCAACCAAAAAAAAACATGCGTCTGATGTTTTATTTCAGCATTATTTTATTATCAACCTAGATTTAAGGGTATCTTCAAAAAACTTAGAAGGCTTCAAAGGGTCAAACATTACAAAACCACAGTGACAAACTGCCATAACTACTACATAGGCAACGCATTTGTTGCCAGGGAGTAGATCCCTCAGGGGAAACAAAATAATTGGTTAAAACATCACGCACTCTTAGCCCAGAGGGCTGACGACGTTGAGTATGGACGGGTCTTGCATTAGTAAGATCAGGACATACATACTCCATCTCATCATCAACATTGGATAGACAATCATGATATCTTGTGAAATTATGCAGTACAACACACGCCTGTATTACCATATTAACATTGGCTTCACAAAGTTGAATAGCTGACTGGAGAAACCCGCCATTTGGAACACAGAATACCAAACGCACATCAAGACGACGTGCACAGGAAAGTCTAAAGTTAAATATAGTGCGCCTGTGGTTGTTTATAAGCGTTTGCATGCGTTTTTTAATGCGTTTCATGTGCACACAATGCGCTGCGCAAAAAAACGCAAGTGTGAAAGTAGCCTAAATGACTGTTAGAATCGCTTGTTCTACATTAGTATTAAACCCTCTCTGACATTAGACGTACTATCCCGTCCATAAAACCCGTACCATTCTGCCCATGGACGGGATAGTACGTCATAGGCGATCAGCTGCGCTCCTGAGGGGAGCGCAGCTAATCGCCGCCGGGTGTCGGCTGTTATCACAGCTGACACCCGTGACTGTGTGTCAGGAGCGGTCATGGACCGCTCCCGGCACATTAACCCCTAGCACACCGCGATCAAACATGATCGCGGTGTACTGGGGGCACAGGGGAGGATCGCGCAGGGTGGGGGCTACCTGCGCGCCCCCCTGAGACCCTCAGACCAGCGCGATGTGATTGCGCTGTTCTGAGGGCTTCCTCCCTCCCAGGACCCGGATCCAAGATAGCGCCGGGGTCCTGGAGGGAGGCGGCTTCCTCAGTGCCTGCTGAGAGCAGGCACTGAGAAGCCTGCAGCTATGCCTGAGCGATCGCTGGTGTGACAGAGTGCTGTGCACACTGTCACACCAGCGATTTGATAAAATACAGTGATGTCCCACCCTGGGACAAAGTAAAAAAGTTAAAAAAATAAAAATAAACATGTTTAAAAAAAAAATCCAAAATAAATAAAAAAAAAAAAAAATATTCCCCAATAAATTCATTTCTTCCTGTAAATAAAAAAAAACAAAACAATAAAAGTACACATATTTGGTATCGCCGCGTCCGTAACGACCCCCCCTATAAAAATGTCCCACTAGTTAACCCCTTTAGTGAACCCCTTAAAAAAAAAAGAAGCAAAAAATCAATGCTTTATCATCATACCGCCGAACAAAAAGTGGAATAACGCGCGATCAAAAAGACCGATATAAATAAACATGGTACCGCTGAAAACGTCATCTTGTCCCGCAAAAAACGAGCCACCATACAGCATCATCAGCGAAAAAATAAAAAAGTTATAGCTCGCAGAATAAAGCGATGCAAAAATAATTATTTTTTATATAAAATTGTTTTTATTCTATAAAAGCGCCAAAACATAAAAAAATGATATAATTGAGGTATCGCCATAATCGTACTGACCCGAAGAATAAAACTGCTTTATCAATTTTACCACACGCGGAACAATAAAAACGCCTCCCCCAAAAGAAATTCATGAATTGCTGATTTTTGTTCATTCTAACCTCCCAAAAATCGAAATAAAAAGCGATCAAAAAATGTCACCTGCTCAAAAATGGTACAAATAAAAACGTCAACTCGTACC
>JARQOD010011820.1:0-21986 GCA_033576555.1 Oophaga sylvatica
TGACCATGGTATTACTGTGCTCAATTGGCCTGCCAACTCTCCTGACCTGAACCCCATAGAGAATCTGTGGGATATTGTGAAGAGAAAGTTGAGAGACGCAAGACCCAACACTCTGGATGAGCTTAAGGCCGCTATCGAAGCATCCTGGGCCTCCATAACACCTCAGCAGTGTCACAGGCTGATTGCCTCCATGCCACGCCGCATTGAAGCAGTCATTTCTGCAAAAGATTCCCGACCAAGTATTGAGTGCATAACTGAACTTTATTATTTGATGTTTTTTTTGTTTGTTTTTAAAAAAACACTTTTATTTTATTGGACGGTTGAAATATGTTAATTTTTTGAGACAGGTTTTTTGGGTTATCAGGAGTTGTATGCCAAAATCATCAGTATTAAAACAATAAAAGACCTGACAAATTTCAGTTGGTGTGTAATGAATCTAAAATATATGAAAGTTTAATTGTAATCATTACATTATGGAAAATAATGAAATTTAGCACTATATGCTAATTTTTTGAGAAGGACCTGTATACACCTGGTATCTTCTGTTACAGTACATTTTTTCTGCCTTTTGTGTTATGGTCAAATCCATACTGAGTGTCTGTGTGTGACTACGGAAATATATACGGAGATTTAAATTTTCCCCTATACTATATACACCTGGTATCTTCTGTTACAGTACATTTTTTCTGCCTTTTGTGTTATGGTCAAATCCATACTGAGTGTCTGTGTGTGACTACGGAAATATATACGGAGATTTAAATTTTCCCCTATACTATATACACCTGGTATCTTCTGATACAGTACCTTTTTTCTGCCTTTTGTGTTATGGTCAAATCCATACTAAGTAGAGATGAGCGACTTTGCCTTTTTTCGGGTCTAGTCAGGTTTCGTGAAACCCGACTTTCTCAAATGTCGAGTCAATCGAAGTCGGCCGACTAACGGAAATGGTCGGGTCGGAGTCGAAAATCCAACCCCAATGCAAGTCAATGGGGAATAAATTGCCCCCTTATCACAGTCAGGCAGCCTACTAATCAGATGTGATGCTCCACAGAAGCAATTTGTACACTGTCACTGACAGGCAGCTCTGCTACCCACCAAATTAATTGCCCCCTTATCACAGGCAGGCAGCCTACTAATCAAATCTGATGCTCCACACAAGCAATCTCTACAGTGTCTCTGGCAGGCAGGCAGCCTAAGAACCAGCGTTGCTGCACACAGAAAAATCCTACCCTCTCACTGCATAGTCACTGTACAGCTAATCGCTATCAGCAGAAAGTAATTTTAATTTTTAGGCCCTGACTAACACTTTCCCTGCTCAGACGCACCGCCAGCAACCTTCCCCTACACTGAGTTCGGCAGATGTTAAATGGCGGTCGGCACTGAGGGATTTTATATGCACTGTGACGCCACTGAAAGCCAGCCAATCGCTGCAATGTCCTTCTCTAAGATGGTGCTGGCCACTGGCTATGTCATCCCGTTGCCCACAGCCTGCGTCCTTGCTCATTGGCCAAGAAAAGGCGCTTAAAGTGTAGGGGAAAACCGACTCCAGCAAAATGGTCTCCGAACACGTGACCAAACTCACTCCACGGTTGGGTTTCATTTCATGAAACCCGACTTTGGCGACAATCGGCGACTTTTGAAAATGAACTACCTGTTGTGAATGTGCTAGAGATGGTTTCTGAGCAGAGGCTCCCTCTGGTGGTTGCAGACAGTACTGAACCTTTCAGCGAGGAATGGCAATATGGGATCACTGACTGGACTGATATAAGGGAGGTTCCCTCCCATGATGGTCGCCGGTGATCAATTGTTCTTGTCTCAATTGTGGTTCCTGGTTCATTTGGAAGTTTGCTGGAGTCTTGCCTGCATCTGCTGCTTTCAGATAAGATATTTTCTGCTTTTCTTTTTGTGCTTGCTTTTTGCACAGTTTTCTGCACTTTTGTGGAGGTCAGCCGGGTCCCCTCCTGGGGCCTGTGCACCTCTCAGTTTATCTGTAGCCACTGTTATTTGTTCATTTGCTTTTTCCTGTTTTTCAGTGGCTGCGGCTTGGTTTTGCTACATCAGAGATCTTATTTAGGTGGATGAGATCGTGTGATCTCAGGTTTTTTTGGCAATCAGAAGTGTTGGTATTTTTTAAGGTTTTTTGTTGGATTGCAGTCAGAATTCTTTCCTGTACTTTTCTGTCTAGACAGATTGGGCCCCAGCGATTGCTCATTCTATTTTCTGTCTGTGCCCGTGCTTTCTTCTTGTCTAACCGTCATTACATGTTTGGGGGCTTCCTATTTTCTTTGGGGATCTGCTCCGGGGCAGATAGCTTTCATCTTTCTGCCTTTAGGTGTAGTTATCTCTCAGGCTGTGACGAGGCGTCTAGGATCAACGTAGGAACGCTCCACGGCTACCTCTAGTTGTGTGGTTAGTTCAGGTTACTGCAATCTAATAGGTTCCAGCCTCTCTGGTGTATTACCGTTTTTGCTATTTCTCCTCAGCTACCTAAACATAACAACTACCTGTTTCGCTCAACTCTAATACTGAGTGAGCGTCTGTGTGTGACTCCAGAAATATATACGGAGATTTAAATTTTCCCCTACATCGTATACACCTATTATCTTCTGATACAGTACCTTTTTTCTGCTGTTTGCATTCTGGTCAAATCCATACTGAGTGAGCGTCTGTGTGTGACTCAGGAAATATATACGGAGATTTAAATGTTCCCCTTTACTATATACACCAGATATCTTCTGATGCAATACCTTTTTTCTGCCTTTTGTATTACGATCAAATCAATACTGAAAAAAAGTCTGTGTGTGACTCTGGAAATATATACAGAGATTTAAATTTTCCCCTTATATAGCTGGTATCTTCTAATACAGTACCTTTTTTCTGCTTTTTGCATTCTGGTCAAATCCATACTGAGTGAGCGTCTGTGTGTGACTCCAGAAATATATTTGGATATTTAAATTTTCCCCTATACTATATACTCCTGGTATCTTCTGATACAGTACCTTTATCTGCCTTTTGTATTACTCTCAAATCCATACTGAGAGAGCATCTGTGTGTGACTCCGGAAATATGTACGGAGATTTAAATTTTCCCCTACACTATATACACCTGGTAACTTCTGATACAGTACCTTCTTTCTGCCTTTTGTATTACGGTCAAATCCATACTGTTGAGAGTGTCTGTGTGTGACTGCGGAAATATATACAGAGATTTAAATTTTCCCCTATACTACATACACCTGGTATCTTCTGATACAGTACCTTTTCTCTGCCTTTTGTATTATTGTCAAATCCATACTGAGAGAGCGTCTGTGTGTGACTGCGGAAATATATATGGAGATTTAAACATTCCCCTATACTATCTACATCTGGTATCTTCTGATACAGTACCATTTTTCTGCTTTTTGTATTCTGGTCAAATCCATACTGAGTGAGCGTCTGTGTGTGACTCCGGAAATATATACGGAGATTTAAATTTTCCCCTATACTATATACACCTGGTATCTTCTGATACAGTACCTTTTTTCTGCCTTTTGTATTACGGTCAAATCCATACTGAGAGAGCGTCTGTGTGTGACTCCGGAAATATATACAGAGATTTAAATTTTCCCCTACACTGTATACAGCTGTACACTTCTGATACAGTACCATATATCTTCTGGTATTTTTGGTACATTTTCCCAAACATGAGGAAGTATGGTGGAAAAGGCCGTGGATGTGGGTGGGGGGGCCAGCTGGTACTGATGGTGGTGGTGGTGCATCTGCTGGTAGTGCCAAAAGCACAATAGCACCTAAGGCAGGATGTGTTGAGTCTGCATCATCGTCTGGCTCCAGAAGGCCTGGAAGACTCCCTTTTCTGTGAGCAGGTATACCGCTTTTAATGCCGGAGCATCAGGAACAAGTTTTGGCTTACATTGCAGAAACAGCCTCCAGCTCTATCACCTCCTCTTCTGAAGTTTCAAAAACTGCAAGCACTGAGTCGTCAGTGCAGGCTCCTGGTCAGGAACGACTCCTTTCCTTGTGTCGTTCACCCCAACAAAAGTGAAGGATGTGGCAGGCCACACTTCAGATTACTCCCTGGAGCTCTTTTCACATACCGCGCCTGGGTTATCAAGTGAAATCCTGAATTCCACAGACCAAGATGAATATGACATGGAGTGCACTGATGCACAGCCACTGCTATATGATTCTGCTGGTACATTCACCCAGAGCACTGCATTGCCCTCCCAGTCTACTGAGCCAGATTCTGACCCTGATGAAACTCAGGTGCCCCTTCCCGCATACTCTACCAACTTACACGGTGACACAGAGGAAGGTGCAGATGAAATTGAAGAGGAGGTGATGGATGACCAAGTTGTTGACTCGGATTGGCATCCATTGGGGGAAGAGTGTGCCACTGGCAATAGCTCAGAAGAGGAGAAGGATCCGCCGCAGGCATCGACATCGCAGCTGCGATTATCTGGCAGCTCAGTAGCAGTCCAAAAACGTGTTAAAAAAACGAAAAGAGTTACAGGACAGCTTGGCCAGACGGTCAAATTTGCACAGCGTGCAAGCCCTGAAAATTTATCCCATAGTAGGAAGAGTGCAGTGTGGCACTTTTCTTACCAAAATCCTATTGATGAGGCAAAGGTTATCTGTAAGAAGTGCAGAAAGACCTTTAGCCGAGGAAAAAATCTCCGAAATTTGAATACCAATTGCATGCTTAGACATTTAAACACCATGCACTTACAAGCGTGGAAGGACTACAAAACCTCAGGTAGCACATGTGTACCTGCTCTGACTGAAGGTAGCCAGCAATGCTACATTGCTTCCCGCACTGTAAGTCCACCAGTTAGCAAACCACCAGCAAGAAATGTTGAGATGTCGTCACAAGGCCAAAGCAGTCAGGGAATCACAATGTTTTTGCAATGAAAGACTGAATCTAGGCCATCACCATCATCACCACCATCACCATCACCTACCACCTCTCAGTCTGCCATGTCCACCGCAAGTTCCCCCATATGCAGCTTTCATGTCCAGCTCACCCTAGCAGACACTCTGAGTAGGACTAAAAAGTACTCATCCTCTCATCCGCGTACACTGGCTTTGAACGCCTACATTGCCAAACTGATCTCATTAGAGATGATGCCCTTCCGTTTGTTTGAAAGTGCAGTGTTCTGAGAGCTCATGGCCTACGCTGTCCCACACTATGACCTACCCAGTCGGCACTTCTTTGCTAGAAAATCCATCTCTGCCCTCCACCTGCATGTGAAAGACTGCATTGTCCATACACTCAAACAATCAGTGAGCGGAAAGGTGCACCTCACAACAGATGCATGAGCCAGTAGGCATGGCCAGGGCCGTTACGTGTCCATCGCTGCGCACTGGGTTAATGTGGTGGATGCAGAGTCCACAGGGGACAGCGGCGGTGTGACAGTGCTGCCTAGCCCACGGTATAGGCAACTGTTGGCTGTAGGCGTTCGACCCTCCTCCTCCTCCTCCAGAAGCGAAAGCTCATCGACAGAGCGCAGTCTCACGAGCACTGCATCCGCAGCTGCCAGTGTTGCACACGAGGTGTCCCACTATCGAACAGCTAGCGGTAAGCCTTGATGACAGTCAGCCATTGTCTGCTTAGGGAACTGGACAAAGTGAAGGAAGAAGAGGAAGAAGGGGAGGATGAGGGGATGAATATTTTGGAGAGGAGGATGCTTCTCAGGGGGCAAGAGAAAATATTGGCTTGCCAAGGTCAGGTACAGGGTTTGTGCGTGACTGGAGGGATGTGGATTTGGCAGAAAGTGCTCCTCCACCCACCACTGTCAGTGCATCATTGACACCTGGAACATTGGCCCACATATATGATTATGTCTTGCGGATCCTAAAAAGGGACCCCCGGCATTGCCAAAATTATGAAGGATGACGACTACTGGTTGGCCAGCATCCTCGATCCACTCTATAAAGGCAAATTACAGAACATCATGCCACAGGAGAACCTAGAGCTAATATTGGCGAGCAAACAAGCAACTCTGGTAAACCGTTTGTTAGAGGCATCCCCAGCGCACAGCAGCGGTGCAGGTTCTATCACGAGCCGTACTGGGCAACATGGAAGAGTTGTTCGTGGCGCACGCAGCCGAAGTGGCGTTGAAGACAGGGGTTTCATGACCATGCTGTGGACTGATTTCTCGAGTACCGCTCACACGACTGGTAATACAGAATCGATTGCAACAGACAGGAGACAGCAGTTGTCAACTATGATTCAAAATTACCTCTCCTCCCCTATCGATGCTCTCCCTCAAGGTCATTCCCCCTTGACTACTGGGCCTGTAAACTGGACACCTGGCCTGAATTGGCACAATATGCCTTACAGGAGCTCGCTTGCCCTGCTGGTAGTGTGCTATCAGAAAGAGTCTTCAGTGCTGCTGGATCAATCCTGACAGAAAGAAGTACCCAGCCAAAATGTTGGTAATCTCACCTTCATTAAAATGAACCATGCCTGGGTTTCAAAGGATTTTGTACCACTTTCCCCTGATGACACATAGGTTGCCAGCAAAATGGCTCGCTTTGTCCTCCTCTTCCTCCGACTTCTCCAATTCCTCCATTTGCAGTTGCTGAACGTCCAGCCTACACCTCAACATATGGCAGTTTTTCCACCTCCCTATCTAGGCTGTACACCCCCAGGGCCGGCGTGTAAGGTTCTATGTATATATTCCTGAAACTCAGTTTGTTCGTCAGCCATTTTACTTTCTGTCTTGCTGCAGCTATCTTGCCCTCAGTCAAAATGGAGTTTCCAGCTTGCATGTTCCCGCCCTGATTCTCTCCTTTGCTTCTTAAGCAGCCACAGCTGAGCAATCAGTGCTTCAGAATCTAGCCTGCAGTGAACCTGTGACTTGACTCCTGTAAGCCTTGGACCTTGTACTCCAGCTATTCCTACTGAGGAACTCTGAAGCACTTGTGGACTCTGAACCCTGCTCTTTGAAAGACCCACGTTTGCATGGACTTACGGTAACAGAGAAGAAGATCCTGAATCTGTATTGGAGAGTGATTGCTGAGCTTGGATTACTCTGGCCTGCTGTGTCTCCTGTTTCTGTGTCTGCAAACTGTGTGACTATTTCTGCCAACTTGTATGAAGTAATACAGGACTTTTCTATATCAAACCTGTGACTCCTGTGTTTTCATCGCACCCAAGCACAAGACGCTATATGAACTGTACTACATACATTACAAGATTCTGAAGCCAAAACGTTAGTGTCTGCTGGGTCTGGAAGGCTGTGTCTGCTGTACTGTGGATATCAGACGTACGGTTGTACTTTCTGTGATGACAGTGGTTGTGACTTCTCACAACCATTCCAGGTGAGCAATTCCCTTAAGTTTTTTCTTTTTGCAGTGTTACCACAGGTAAACACTATTGTTTTTTTTTTTTTTCCTTTCTTTTCTCTTTTTTGTCTGCTGTAACTCTGGATATCAGATGTCTGGTTGAAAACTTTCTGTGATGATAGTGGTTGTGACTTCTCACAACCATTCCAGGTGAGCAGTTCCCTTAATTTTTTTTTTCTCTCTGCAGTGTTGCCACAGGTGAACACTATTGTTTTTTTTCTCTCCTCTTCTTCCAGTAATCCTGTCTTAAAAGATCTGGAAAATGGAGGCCCGCATAAAGGAACTTTGCGGAGTGACTGATAATATCCTTGCAGATTTGCAGAATATAAAGACCCGTTTTACAAATCTACAGGACCTCAATAATCACAATTTGCAAGTGGTTGGACAGACTACCCAGGATTTGCGAGCCAGGATTGAGGTTCTAGAGGGGCGAGTCCAGGCTCCTGCCGTAGCCCCGAGTGCTGGGATTCCCAAGTTGCCCCCTTTTCGTTTTGGCGGTGAACGTGAGAAATTCAGGGGATTTATTAATCAATGCAATCTTTTTTTTTCTGCACATGCTTCACAATTTCCCACTGAACGATCTAAGGTGCTTACTATAATTATGTTGCTTACCAACAAGGCTTTAATGTGGGCAAACCCTCTGATTGAGACTGAGGATGATTGTTTGAATCACCTTGATGATTTTATTTCAGCCATGGGGCAGGTGTTTGATGACCCCAATCGAGGTGCAACAGCTGAAGCAGCCATGTTAGCTTTGCGCCAAGGTAAGCACTCGGTAGCTGAATATGCCTTGGATTTCAGGAGATGGGCCCTTGATACCACCTGGGACAGTTCCGCCAAAAACTCTATTTTTCGAAAGGGGTTATCTCCACTGATTAAGGATGAACTTGCTCGTGCCGACCCTCCCACTGCGTTAGGTGACTTTATTAACTACTGCATCCGTATTGATACTCGTCTGACAGAACGCAGGCAAGAGAGATGGTTCGAAAGCAATCGTACTAACCTTTTCCTACCTTCCTCTCCAGCTAAGGAACCTTTGAGTAGGATTACACGGGAACCTGAACCTGAACCCATGCAGGTAGACTCTTTACAACGACGGGTTAGTGATGCACGCAAGGAACATCGTTTTAAGGAGAATCTATGTTTCTATTGTGGTAAGTCAGGGCACTTCATTATAAACTGCCCCAGCCGTTCTCGTAAGACTACTGCAGCACTCATTCATTGTGAGTGTTGCGAGAGGGGATCTGTCAGGTCCGAGCCTCAGGCTCCAGAGAGATCTGCAGCAACAGATCTTGATTTCTCGGACTTAAACTCCGTTACCTCTGAGGACGTTGACTGTGTAAACGCTGCCATTTTTCAAGTTTCCTCAGCGGTGTCCCAGCTGAGTTGTAAGAAAAACAATTCTCATTGCTTTCTTTCCATCAAACTCTGGGTTGACTCAGCTTGGGTGTCTAGCTCTGCTATGATCGACTCAGGGGCAAGTGGAAATTTTATGGATGTCTCCTTTGCTCTGAAACAGGGAATACGTTCAGTGAAGAAGGCTACTCTAGTACAGATGGAAACTGTGGATGGCTCCCTGCTGACCTCTGGACCAGTGGATCAGGAAACAGAGCCTTTGAGGGTTCTTATGGGTAAAGATCATCAAGAGAAACTGTCCTTTATGCTTATCTCTTCTCCCCACTTTCCCATTATTCTAGGGCTACCATGGCTGCAGGCTCAGAATCCTACCATTAACTGGGAGACCAAGGAATTACACTTTCCAGAGAAACAGATGAGTCCCAAAGTTTCAGCTTGCTCTGTTCCTAAAGGAATCATGTCAGTCCCTGAACTACCAGCTGTATACCAGGACTATGTGGATTTATGTGACAAGAAGAACGCTGACCAGCTTCCTCCTCACCGTCCATATGATTGTCCAATTGAATTATTGCCTGGAGCAGAGATACCTTTTGGTAAGATCTACCCCCTGGCGGGGCCCGAGCTAAAGGCTTTAAAGGATTACATAGATGAAAATCTAGCCAAAGGGGCTTCATACGCCCCTCTTCATCTCCTGCAGGTGCACCCATCTTCTTTGTAAAGAAGAAAGATGGATCTCTGAGACCATGCGTAGACTATAGGGAACTCAATAAGGTTACTATTAGAAACCGTTATCCATTGCCTTTAATCCCTGAGTTATTGGAGAGAGTGCGACATGCCAAAATTTTTTCTAAACTAGATCTTCGTGGGGCCTATAACTTAGTCCATATTAGACCTGGGGATGAATGGAAGACTGCATTCAGGTCACGCTATGGACACTTTGAATATCTAGTTATGCCTTTTGGTCTGAGTACCCCCCAGCCACTTTCCAACACTTGGTGAATGACATCTTCAGGGATCTCCTAGATACATTCGTGGTAATTTATTTGGATGATATTCTAATTTTTTCTAACTCCACAGAGGAACATCATGGACATGTGAGAATGGTCTTGGAACGTCTAAGACAAAATCATCTTTACATCAAACTTGAAAAGTGTGAATTCCATAGGACCGAAATTCAATTTCTGGGGTATGTACTGTCTACACAAGGAATTAGTATGGATGGAAGCAAAACCCAAGCCATCAAGGATTGGCCAAGTCCTAGAAATGTGAAGGAGGTACAGCGCTTCATCGGGTTTGCCAACTTCTATAGACGTTTCATTAGAAATTTCTCTGAGGTAGTGTCACCTATCACCCAACTTACCCGAAAAGAGTCTAGGTTTTCCTGGACTCCCCAAGCCCAGGAAGCATTTTCCCGTCTAAAAGATAAATTTACCACTGCACCTATCCTAGTACATCCCAACCCCGAGCTTGCCTTCATAATAGAGGTGGATGCTTCAGACTGTGCCGTTGGAGCTATACTCTCTCAGAGAACAGGTGAGAAGAATGTCTTGCATCCCTGTGCCTTCTTTTCCCAGCAGTTGTCTTCGGCTGAGAGGAACTACGATGTGGGCAATAGAGAGTTGTTGGCCATTATTGCCGCCTTCAAAGAATGGAGACACCTTCTTCAGGGAGCTGCACAGCAAATAGTCATCCTGACAGACCATCGTAACCTTGAATTTATCAGGTCGGCTAAGTGCCTGACTCCTCGCCAGGCTCGCTGGAATCTTTTCTTAAACCAATTTAATTTTATCATTTCTTATAGACCAGGATCGCGCAATGGAAAGGCTGATGCACTCTCCAGGATTTACTCAGCAGAGACACGTCCAATTACTCCTCCTAAGACTATTCTTCCTGACTCTAGATTCCTAGGAGTAATTCATAATCAAGACCTACTTAAGGACATCAAGGAAGCATACCATGCGGATTCCTTTTTGGCACAACCCCCAAGGGACGTAAGTCTTGTCTTTAAGAATGGTGTGTGGATTCAGGGACAACGTCTGTATATTCCTGAAACAGTCAGATTAAGAGTATTGCAACTCATTCACGATTCCAAGATAGCTGGGCATAGAGGAATTCTAAAGACACAGGAATTTCTTTCTCGTTTCTTTTGGTGGCCCACTTGCAGGAAGGATGTTTTGAATTATGTCACTTCATGTGAGGTCTGTGCAAGATGCAAAACACCTCGCTCCTCACCAACTGGTCTGTTACAGCCTCTTCCCACCCCGTCCCGCCCGTGGGGATCCATTTCTATGGACTTCATTGTGGAGTTACCAACCTCTCAGGGGAAGAACACCATTCTAGTGGTGGTTGACCGTCTAACAAAGGCAGCTCATTTTATCCCTTGTGTCGGCTTACCACTGCAAAACAGACATCAGATTTGATGATTAAAGATGTGTTTCGCTTACATGGAGTACCGGATGAGGTTATTTCGGATCGAGGGGTGCAATTCACTTCTAGGTTTTGGCAAAATTTCTGTGCAGCATTGGACATTAAAGTAAACCTTTCTTCTGCTTTTCATCCCCAGACTAATGGACAGACCGAACGAACCAATCAAACCCTGGAGCAGTATCTCCGCTGCTTTATCTGCCACCTACAGGATGATTGGGTGGATCTACTTCCATTAGCTGAGTTCTCGTATAACAACTCTCAGAGTTCCTCCACTAAACAGTCTCCTTTTTACTCTAATCCAGGTTATCATCCTAACATTCTACCACGATTTCCCATAGAAACGCCTTTACCAGCAGTGGCTGAAAGAATCACGTCTTTACAGAAGAATATGGATCTTCTAAAGGAAAATCTGGAATCGGCTCAAGAAAGGTACAAGAAAGCAGCAGATAAATTTTGTAAACCAGCACCAGCTTTCAAGGTAGGAGACTTGGTCTGGCTGTCAACCAGAAATCTTAAGTTAAGGATTCCATCGTCTAAGTTGGGACATAAGTACATTGGACCCTATAAAATCAGTAAAATTATAAGTGCCGTTGCTTGTCGTCTTCAACTGCCCAGAACTATGAGAATCCACCCTGTCTTTCATGTATCCCTACTAAAGGCTGCGACACCCAATACGTTTCCTGGACGTTCCTCTCCTTGCCCTGACCCAGTGCTAGTCGATGGTCAGGAAGAATTTGTGGTGGAAAGGATTTTAGATTCCAGGTTGTATAGAAATCAGTTACAATATCTGATTAAATGGCAGGGCTACCCAGTGGAGGACAACTCATGGGAACCGGTCAATAACGTTAATGCTCCTCGCTTGCTCCGTCAGTTTCATCAGAGGTACCCACACAAGCCTGGTCTGAGGTCATCCGGAGGTTGTCCTTAAGGGGGGAGTAATGCAAGGTTCTATGTATATATTCCTGAAACTCAGTTTGTTCGTCAGCCATTTTACTTTCTGTCTTGCTGCAGCTATCTTGCCCTCAGTCAAAATGGAGTTTCCAGCTTGCATGTTCCCACCCTGATTCTCTCCTTTGCTTCTTAAGCAGCCACAGCTGAGCAATCAGTGCTTCAGAATTCTAGCCTGCAGTGAACCTGTGACTTGACTCCTGTAAGCCTTGGACCTTGTACTCCAGCTATTCCTACTGAGGAACTCTGAAGCACTTGTGGACTCTGAACCCTGCTCTTTGAAAGACCCACGTTTGCATGGACTTACGGTAACAGAGAAGAAGATCCTGAATCTGTATTGGAGAGTGATTGCTGAGCTTGGATTACTCTGGCCTGCTGTGTCTCCTGTTTCTGTGTCTGCAAACTGTGTGACTATTTCTGCCAACTTGTATGAAGTAATACAGGACTTTTCTATATCAAACCTGTGACTCCTGTGTTTTCATCGCACCCAAGCACAAGACGCTATATGAACTGTACTACATACATTACACGGCGTCAGCACCTGGCGCACCCGGGAAAGTGCCGTGGCCCTGAGTAGGTGGGGGCACACTCGCCATCAGAGACACCGGCGTACTATTAGGGCCCTGTGCCAGTGCCCATGGCCATGAGTGGGCCCCCCTGCTTGCTCAGGGCCACAGCACTTGCAATACTTAACTCTCCCTGCTCCACCGCTGTGACGTCTTCCGCGTTTCCTGACAGTGGTATTCAGGTCAGAGAGCGCGATGACGTCACGTCTGTGTGCCCTCTGCATGAACAGTCACAGTGCAGAGAGCTGGAAGATGGTGACGCTGAGGATTCCAGAGTAGAGCAGTGCCCAGCGAGTAGAGATATTTCATTTTTTTAATGTTTGGAGCAATATATGCGGAGCATTATACACTGGAGAATTTTATATGGGGCCCATCATACACTTGAGCATCATAGATAGGGCCCATTATTTATGGAGCATTATATAGGTCCATCATACACTGGAGCATTATCCATGGGGCCCATCATATACTGGAGCATCATATGGGGCCCCTTATATATGGAGCATTATATAGGCCCATAATACACTGGAGCATCATCCATGGGGCCCATCATATACTGGAGCATCATATGGGGCCCTTTATATATGGAGCATTATATAGGCCCATCATACACTGGAGCATCATCCATGGGGTCCATCATATACTGCAGCATCATATGGGGCCCATTATATACGGAGCATTATATAGGCCCATAATACATTGGAGCATCATCCTTGGGGCCCATCATATACTGGAGCATTATGTGGAACTCATCATATACTGTATGGAACATTATATTGGACCAATTATGTATGGAGCACTATATGGTGCTCATTATTCTGTATGGCGCACTATGTGGTGCCCATAATACTGTATGGAGGACTATAATGTCCGGCTTTAGAGCTATTGTAGAATTTACAATAGATATCACTCATGTAATGTAAGAAGTGAAGTATTTGGCATTGTACTGTACCTATATTTCTCTGCCGTATCGGAGCAACATGAATTGTGGTATGTGTTAAAGGGGCCCAAAGGGGACAGGAGACTCTGTCGCCCGGGACCAACGAAAGCCTGTAGCCAGCCCTGCCCCCCCACAACTTTAGCCAAATAACCCCCAGTTTTCAATGCGTTACTATTATTATAAAGTAAATTAAGGTTGAAAAGCTTAAGTAATAAGAATTGATGTTGTTGGTATTGAAATGGGCACTGTAGGTGTTTTCTTCCTCATTGACTTGCATTGGGGTCGGTTTGAGTTTCAGTCAGACCTTCGACTTTAGCCGATAGTCGGCCGATTTCGTTCGACTCGACTTTTGGGAAAGTCGGGTGGTCCGAAAGCCGACTCGACCCTCCCGGAGGCAAAGTCGCTCATCTCTACTCCTGACTCTTAGACCCAGTGGCAACCTCCCTCTAATTGGCTCTAATTGACACACCTGGATCTGGATGTTTATATATCCCCAGTCTGCTACAGGGAGTGGTGGATGATATTCACATTTTTCCATTGTAAAGGCTTGGAGCTATAGCAGTCGGCTATCTTCCTCTCTGGTTCTGTTGGAGGACATTCGGTATGACTTTTCTAAATCTGCTCAAGCTAAGTTACTACCTCCATATCTGTCTTCCTTTTTTTCTTTAGTTTACAGTGGGGACAGCCTAGTTTGCACCCAACGCCTCCCTATCCAGTGCTTAGCTCTAGGGATATACAGGGCTTAGGTTTCCTGCTAGGCAACTGGTGAGGAACCAATTTCGGGATGGTAATGCAGGTAGGGTGTTATCAGATCTGCCTAGGGGTCTCCACTACCCCTTTATCTCATCCCTTCGTGTTGCACTTAGTCTTTACCACACTGTGTGTAACACTTCCTTCATCCCTACCTGGTCCAAAAGCAAAGCCTCATGTTTTATCATGAGCAATGATTGTTTTAGTAGGTACAGAAGCGGGATAGTTGCACTAAAAATGGGGTCAGCACCACTCACCATCTTTGTGGAGTCATCAAAGTCATGGAGAATTAAAAAAATGTTAGACATCCATACCCATTCTTCAGTTGTTTTGTGCGGAGAATAACTAGAATACCGACGGGCGTGTTAGAGCTGGTACTCAACCACTGGCCTCTTCTGCTCACAAAGTCTTGCCAGCATATTCAGTGTGGAGTTTCAGCAAGTGGTGAAGTCGCACATCAGTCGGTGAGCTGGTATTTGCATGCGCTGCTGCAGCACTGCCAGAACAGCGGCAACTGTTTCCGACTTGCAGAAATGGGTGTTGTTGCAGCGTACCTTGACCAGAAGCTCTGGAAAATCTGGATATGGTTTCAGAAACTGCTGAAATACCAATGAGCAGAAGAAAAACAAGTGACCAACAGTCCATATATAATATAAAATATGCTTTTATTAAATATCAAAAAGGAACAAATGGACAAGGTGATAACACATATAGTGCACACTTGCAATAGGTGCATGAAAGGAACGCGGGTATACTGCTCCAATATTAACCAGATCATATATATTGAGAACAAACAGTATAATAATATATATATATAAATATCCCTCAAACTCAGATTAGCCTGGTCTTATGCATCACAAGGGTAGAATCAAATTGTTACCATAAATCACAAATATGAATCCAACATATCGATCATATAAGTTAAATCATAACTCCATAAAGCATGAAATACACATACCACTGTGATGCAGAGAACTACCCGGGAGGCAGGTAACACAGGAGGGAAGGAGCAGGACACCACGCGTAATATTTTATATTATAAATGGACTGTTGGTCACTTGTTTTTCTTCTGCTCATTGAAATACCAAGTTGAGTACAATTGCCAAGCATGGTATGTGTGTGCGCTTGCCAAGCTTCACAGCCTCTAATAGTTTATGCCCATTATTACAAATGACCATGCCTGGTTGGTAGGGTTGAGCATTCCGATACTGCAAATATCGGGTATCGGTCGATATTGGCTGTATCGGAATTCCGATTCCGAGTTCCGATATTTTCGTCTTATCGGATACCGGAATCGGGATTGTCACTGTCACTGTCAGTGTCCGTCGGTCGGGTCTGTCAGGAGTCAGCGGCACTTACCTGGCAGAAGATCTCCGGCGGTCACGTCCTGGACTGCTTCATGGCCGCAATCTTCTTTCCCCGGCGGTCACATGCAGTTTCTCGCGATAATGCAGTGACTGCTGGGTAATCCCGGCCGTAAAGCAGTCTCCGATGACTCCCGCCGGGGAAGTCAGGTAATCAGCTGTGCTGCGTCGCGATGACAGGCTCTGCCTGTCATTGCGATGTAGCAGAGTTGGATCGTCGTGGGACTGTCGTTATGGACTGCGTCGGACAGGTGGTATACTGTTGGTTTGTTTTTTTTCTTTTTTTACAGGAGATCGATGGCGTCGCAGGAATGAGAGAGTAATAAAAAAAATGAAAACTGTGTTGTCTCTTTTATTTCATTAAAATACTTTTTTCTTGCTTTGTCTTTTTTTTATACATTTAATAACTTTGGGATTAATAATGGATTGGTGTCTTATTGACACCTCTCCATTATTAACCGGGCTTATTGTCACCGTGCAATCAACGGTGACATTAACCCCTTATTACCCCGCTTGCCACCGCTACAGGGCAAGTGGGAAGAGCCGGGTAAAGTGCCACAATTGGCACATCTTTTGATGCGCCAAATGTGGGGCTGCTGTAGCCTGGTATTATCAGGCTGTTGAGGGCCAAAATCCATGGGCCTTGACAGTCTTTTAATACCAGGCCGCAGCAGTCTGCATTTTACTTGGCTGGTTAACAAAAATAGGGGGGATCCCCACGCCGTTTTTTTTTCGAGGGGATCCCCTATTTTTGTTAACCAGCCAAGCTAAGCAGACTGCTGTGGCCTGGTATTATCAGGCTGGCAAGGTCCATGGATATTGGATCCTTACAAGCCTGAAAAACCAGGCCTCAGCGGTCTGCTTCATCTGGCTGGTTAACAAAAATAGGGGGGACCCCACGCCAATTTTTTTCGAGGGGATCCCCTATTTTTGTTAATCAGCCAAGATATGCAGACTGCTGTGGCCTGGTATTATCAGGCTGGCAAGGTCCATGGATCTTGGCTCCTTAACAGCCTGAAAATCCAGGCCTCAGCGGTCTGCTTCATCTGGCTGGTTAACAAAAATAGGGGGGACCCCACGCCAATTTTTTTCGAGGGGATCCCCTATTTTTGTTAATCAGCCAAGATATGCAGACTGCTGTGGCCTAGTATTATCAGGCTGGCAAGGTCCATGGATCTTGGCTCCTTAACAGCCTGAAAATCCAGGCCTCAGCGGTCTGCTTCATCTGGCTGGTTAACAAAAATAGGGGGGACCCCACGCCATTTTTTTTTCGAAGGGAACCCCTATTTTTGTTAATCAGTTCCCTCTGACGTCACTGATTGTGTCCCTGGCTGACCTGAAGTGAAAGTGGAAAGCAATCAATTAAGCTTTCCACTTAAGGGCCCGTCTCACATAGCGATATCGCTACCGAGATCGCTGCTGAGTCACTAGTTTTGTGACGCAGCAGCGAGCTCACCAGCGATATCGCTGTGTGTGACATTCAGCGACGATCAGCCCCCCTGCCGGGTATCACTGATCGTCGCTGAAATGTCAGGACCTTTTTTTGATCGCTGGTTTCCCGCTGACAGGCACACATCGCTGCGTGTGACAGGCGGGAGACCAGCGATCCGCTGGTAACCAAGGTACACAGCGGGTTTCCAGGCGCGGGGCTGTGCCTAGAAACCCGCTGTGTACCTTGGATACCAGCGCCCAGATGCAGGGAGCTGGTATCAAAGGTACACAGCGGGTTTCCAAGCGCTGCGCGGTGCCTGGAAACCCGCTGTGTACCTTGGTTACCAGCGGATCGCTGGTCTCCCGCCTGTCACACGCAGCGATGCGTGCCTGTCAGAGGGAAACCAGCGATCAAAAAAAGGTCCTGACATTTCTGCGACGATCAGCGATACCCGGCAGGGGGGCTGATCGTCGCTGAATGTCACACACAGCGATATCGCTGGTGAGCTCGCTGCTGCGTCACAAAACTAGTGACTCAGCAGCGATCTCGGTAGCGATATCGCTATGTGAGACGGGCCCTTAAGCGATGTTACCCGCAGTGTCGCTGTCCCAGATCGCTGCCTGAGCTGCCTGTTTGGCAGCTCAGCAGCGATCATGTAGCGATACACCAGCGATCCTGACAAGTGCATATCGTTGTCGGGATCGCTGGTGTATCGTTATGTGACACCCAGCCTTTACTCTCCTGTCAGGCAGGAGAGGAACTCATTCATTTGGGGTTTACTGTGAGGCTGCAGCATTAGCTGCGGTCCCTGCAGTAAACATTAACCCTTTCTGAAGGATTACACCGTGGGACCTGACTGTGCATGGGATAGGTAAGAATAATTTTGCTTTTTTATTTTATTTTTATTACAGGAAATGGTTTTTGCAGTAAAATAAAAGATGGTCAAAAACATGTGTCTTTATTTCATTAAAATGATTTTTAATTAAAGTGTGTGTGTTTTATTTTTATTTCATGCAATAGGATTAATAATTGATAGTTGTCTAATTGACAGCTCTCAATTATTAACCTGGCTTAAGGTCACCTTTCAATAGCAAGGTGGCTTTAACCCCATATTAACCCATTCGCCACCGCTACAGGGCAATGGGAATAGACGGGCAAAGTGCCAGAAAGGGCGAATCTAATTATAGATTTGTCTTTCCTGGGGTGTCTGGGGGCAGATGTTAGTAGCCGGGGGGGGCCAAAAATAATGGTCCCTCTCTGGGCTATTATTATCTGCCCCCACTCACTGGCTTTGTCTGTCTGGTTGCGAAAATAGGGCAGGAGCCCACGCATTTTTTTTCAGCAATTTTACACCTCATATATATATATACATGTCATTGAATTTGTGACACATATAATATATATATTTATATTTGTAGTTCATACACTTCTACATAGTATAATAGCCGCTAATTCAATTGCCGGCTTTTGTGAAAATGCAGAACCCGACATGAAATGACACTTGGTGTACATAGGGTTAACCATGTCTTTTCATGTCCTTTGCTATCTAATTTGCACAAACAATTAAATCAGACTATGTGTGCAAAATTTCACACCTGTAGGGGTTAATTAAAGGTGTAAATTCGTAGCAAAAAAGTCCGTTTTTTTTACAACGAATTTACACCTTTAATTAACCCCTACAGATGTGAAATTTTGCACACATAGTCTGATTTAATTGTTTGTGCAAATTAGATAGCAAAGGACATGAAAAGACATGGTTAACCCTATGTACACCAAGTGTCATTTCATGTCGGGTGCTTCTGTCTTTTCACTGAAGCCGACTTTACCCGGCAATTGAATCAGAGGATATTTTACTATGTAGAAGTGTATAAACTATACATATATGTATATATATATATGTCACAATGACATGTAATATATATATATATATGTATTCTATGTGTGTATATTTAGTGTTTACAAGGAAAGAATGGGTTTTTTTAGTTGCGATATTTTGTTCCCATAGACTTACATGGGACTTCCGGTATCGGTATCGGGTATCGCCGATATTTTAGTGATATCGGCGATACCATTCCGATTCCGATACTTTAGGATATCGGAAAGTATCGCTCAACTCTACTGGTTGGCAGTTCATCGGCAAAAAAAAGAGATCTATCTGGTCTGTTATTCCTTTAAGTAACTCTGCCAAGGTGTGTGGATTGTCTACTAGACAATTTAGCTTCACCAGAGCCTTTTGCCACATGTCGAGTGCTCTGAGCTAGCACATCGGAGATGGAGAATGAGTAGGAGCAGGAAGGGGTGAGCTTCTGTAGGAGGTGGAGGAAATCCTGTTTTAAGTAGGGTCAGGATGTGACAGTGTTCACCTAGTGTGCTGTCAGGGAAATATAGCGTCCTTGGCCACAAGTGCTTGTCCACGTCTTGGTTGTTAAGTGGACAATGCCAGTAAGTGCGTTGATAAGGACATGGGTGATGCTCCTGGACATGTGCTGGTAAAAGGCTGGGGACCGAGTAACCAGGGACAGCTGCCACCATGGATTGTCAAGCCTTCATGTCTGTCAGCTAAATGAAAACATTTCCACAGCAAGCAGCCTGTCATGTATAGTGCAAACACAGAAGGGTCTATATAGTCATATAGCCCAAAAATACGAAGAGATCCCAGAGTAGTTATCAAAAGAGTACAAAATTTATTAATATCGATTAAAATAGTAACATGAAAGTTCACAATAGAATAATCTCCAATCAAAAACACCCAATAAGGGGATACTGCATGGATACAGATTATACTGCACAAACTATATTATCCACATTAACATCCCATGGTGAACATATAGTGAATACTGGGAAATAAATCCCTAAGTGAATACTTTACCAAGGGGGTGCTGTAATAACGTGGCAATAGGTGCAGCACTGCAGCCAGAGATCTCCCCCTCACCCCGACGCGCGTTTCGCTTTCCCGCTTCTTCCGGGGGCGCCCCCGGAAGAAGCGGGAAAGCGAAACGCGCGTCGGGGTGAGGGGAGATCTCTGGCTGCAGTGCTGCACCTATTGCCACGTTATTACAGCACCCCCTTGGTAAAGTATTCACTTAGGGATTTATTTCCCAGTATTCACTATGTGTTCACCATGGGATGTTAATGTGGATAATATAGTTTGTGCAGTATAATCTGTATCCATGCAGTATCCCCTTATTGGGTGTTTTTGATTGGAGATTATTCTATTGTGAACTTTCATGTTACTATTTTAATCGATATTAATAAACTTTGTACTCTTTTGATAACTACTCTGGGATCTCTTCGTATTTTTGGGCTATATGACTATATAGACCCTTCTGTGTTTGCATAATTATTAGAAGTGCCCTTTAGATATTATGAGGACTTTTTTTGGAATACTGTCATGTATAGTGTACAGTTCCTATAGCGTCTTGTGCTTGGGTGCGAGGAAAACACAGGAGACATAGGTTGAAATGAAATGACTTGTATTACTTCATACAAGCATGCTGAAAAGTTCACACAGTTTGCAGGAACAGCGACAGGAGACACAGCAGGCCAGAGTAACTTCAAGCACTACAATAAATCTCCAAAGCAGGTTCAGGATCTCTTCTCTGTACCGTCATTCCTCTGCAAACATGGATTCACCAAACAGCAGGTTTCCAGAGTCCAAAAGTGTTCCAAGGTTCCTCAGTAGGGAATAGCTGGAGTACAAGTCCAAGGTTTCCAGGAGTCAGGTCACAGACTGACTGAGGCTTGATTCAGGAGCACTGATTGTTCAGCTGAGGCTGCTTAAGAAGCAAGAGGGAAGAATCAGGGCGGGAACATGAAAACTGAAACTCCATATTAACTGAGGGCAAGAGCTGCAGAAAGACAGAAAGCAAAATGGCCGACGGAAAACTGAGTTTCAAGGAACATGTCAACAGAGACAAAGAACCTTACATTACTCCCCCCTTAGGGACAACCTCCGGATGACCTCATACCAGGCTTGTCAGGGTACCTCTGATGAAACTGGCGGAGCAGGCGAGGAGCATTTACATTATTGACTGGTTCCCATGAGTTGTCCTCCACTGGGTAGCCCTGCCATTTAATCAAATATTGCAACTGATTTCTGTACAACCTGGAATCTAGAATCCTTTCCACCATAAATTCTTCCTGACCATCGACCAGCACTGGGTCAGGGCAAGGAGAAGAACGTCCAGGAAACGTATTGGGTGTTGCAGCCTTTAGTAGGGATACATGAAAGACAGGGTGGATTCTCATAGTTCTGGGCAGAAGATGACAAGCAACAGCACTTATAATCTTACTGATCTTATAAGGTCCAATGTACTTATGTCCCAATTTAGACGATGGAATCTTTAATTTAAGATTTCTGGTTGACAGCCAGACCAAATCTCCTACCTTGAAAGCTGGTTCAGGTTTACGAAATTTATCTGCTGCTTTCTTGTACCTTTCCTGAGCCAATTCTAGATTTTCCTTTAGAAGGTCCATATTCTTTTGTAAAGAAGTGATTCTTTCAGCCACTGCCGGCAAGGCGTATCTATGGGAAATCGAGGAAGAATGTTAGGATAATAACCTAGATTGGAGTAAAAAGGAGACTGCTTAGTGGAAGCGCTCTGAGAGTTGTTATAAGAGAACTCAGCCAGTGGAAGTAGATCCACCCAATCATCCTGTAGGTGGCAGATAAAACAGCGGAGATACTGCTCCAGGGTCTGATTGGTTCGTTCTGTCTGTCCATTAGTCTGGGGATGAAAAGCAGAAGAAAGGTTTACTTTAATGTCCAATGCTGCACAGAAATTTTGCCAAAACCTTGAAGTGAATTGCACCCCTCGATCCGAAATGACCTCATCCGGTACTCCATGTAAGCGAAAC
>JARQOD010011821.1:0-21980 GCA_033576555.1 Oophaga sylvatica
AGATATGGCGGAAAATGGCAAATACATTCTCTGATGATTTTAGCAATTCTCAAGCACAAAACCAGTTCAATTCAGGCACACAGGACTCGCTTATAGCGAGCTACAGAATCCTGTTCGTGACGCCCAAGTTGAGTCGCACAGAGCCAGAGGTTTTGGGGGTACTCGGCACCGAGCCCGTCGACTTCTATGGGGTATGTCACGGCTTTACCCGGCAATTGAATCAGAGTCTATTTTACTATGTAGAAGTGTATAAACTATAAATATATGTATATATATATATATATATATATGTCACAATGACATGTATATATATATATATATTGTGGTGTAGTGACACCTGATGCAGCTAGGGGCGCTGTGTATGGCCCTGGGATATGCATGGAGACATGTCATGGATGGACGGTATGTATCGCAGAGATGGGTGGCTCTGTGATGGAAGCCTGGATATGTTTGTTCAGCAGATCTACTGCTGAGAAGTTGTGCTATGTATTGGGAGGCTTCCAGGTGACTAGGAGAGCTGGGTGGGTCCAGTCACCTACAAACCCACTCAAGGGGTATGTGTTTGAATACCTGGGATAAAACCTGTATATAATAGTGTGTTGGTAAAGGACCTGTGATGAGGTCATGACCAGGTGACCTAACCATGTGATCCTGACCTCATCTGTGGGTGGGGTTACACCTGTAAAAGCCAGTGCTGTGCACATGAGATGAGAAGGTGGTGGAGACTGGGAAGTGTCTCTAATGTCTGTCTCAAGGGATTCTGTCTGAGACTGGGAAGTGTCTCAAGGGAGTCTGGCTGAGACGAGTGAAGAGAGTGTGTCCTGCACAGGGCTGCCTGAAAGGTTCCTGGAAGGTCTGCCGTGTTGGAAGATTCCTGGAAGCACGTGGTGAGACTTGGAGCTTGGTAGCCAGGGTGTTGGACTGGGGTCCTGAATGGCACCCGGACAGGACACATGCGTGTGCAGAGCCTGTGACGGTCTCACACTGAGAACCATGTGGTTCTATTGACTTTGGCTGGAGTCAGCCTGGAAAGGACTGTTTTGTTACAGTGTGTCAGTGAGCACCGGAAGCGAGTCCAGTTCACCCGGGAATGGCACCTGGTGGTTCATGCTGGCTTGCAGCCGCTTAGTTAAGCCCGTCCCCTGCAAGGGTGAGTCTGGGACCAGTGATTTTTCCAGGAAGGAATGCATTTATGTTTGCTATGTTTTGTTACCTGATTTAAAGAGACAGTAAAATAGCGATTTTTGTACATAATGCCTGTGTGTTGCCTCGTTACTGCGTGCCCAGCCTCAGCCTACCAGAGCGAATCCCTACAATATATATATATGTATTCTATGTGTGTATATTTTGTGTTTACAACGAAAGAAAGTGTTTTTTTAGTTGCGATATTTTGTTCCCATAGACTTACATGGGACTTCCGGTATCGGAATCGGATATCGACGATATTTAGTGATATCGGCGATACCATCCCGATCCGATATTTTTAGATATCGAGCAGTATCGCTCAACACTACACAGGAGACAAGAAGTCAGACACATAGTCAACGCCTAGAGACGATGGTACAGGAGTATCTCCAAGTGAACATCGAAGCCATGACAGTGTCACTGGACCCTTGCTCTTTTTGGGCTTCCAATCTGGATAAATGGCTGGAGCTCACCACTCACGCCTTGGAGATCTTGTCATGCCCCGCAGCCAGCGTTCTCTCTGAATGTGTGTTCAGCGCTGCTGGTGGTGTGCTGACAGCTAAGCGCACGCGGCTGTCCACTGACAATGTAGACAGACTCACATTCTTAAAGATGAACAAATCATGGATCCGCAAGGACTTTTGTACCCCTGTATCATCCTGGGGAGAGTAAAAGCTTGAGGATTTGTTAAAATCACCTCACAAACCGTTTTAAGCAACTCTGGGGCAATTGATGCCACTTAAGTGGTGTCTGTGCCCCAAATTTTTGGAAAAAATGGAGACTCTTTTTGGAGTCCCCTTGCTGTGTTTTACATGACATTGGCATCGTTAATTACAGGTGGGTTGGGTCTTTCCCCCCCATTTTAACCGTAGGAAACTATATACACTATGGCTTGGGGTAACACCGATGGTTGAGTCTGAAGAGCTGTTTACTCATACTATAGCCTGGGAAACAGAGGTCTGCTCCAAAGCTTCAGTGTCTGCTAGTCAGCGGAGTAGCCACCGGCTGTAGATTTAATTACAATTTTTTTTTTCAAATTCATTTTTTTTTTTTTTTTGTGGTGAAAAAGTACAAGAAAATACAATATACATAGTAAAAGGAGTAGTATAACTATAAATCTGTGCATAACGACAGTACATTGGTGGGTACAGGGAGGGTTTTCCATCAATATCCAGATCAAGCATGTATTTTTCCATATGAAAGATAGAGAGAGAGGGAGCGGACCACGGCAGACAACTAATCAATAGAGTGCGATTATGATCATTGTTGTGCCGACATCACGGATAACTTTAGTTGGGGGCTAGATGGTAGGCATCAGAGTTTTGCAAATCAATCCAATCCCTCCAAATCACACAGTATCTATCAACATCAGCCGGTGAGATGGCAATTAGATGCTCCATCCTATTAAGGAGGGAGATCTGTGCAAACCAGTCCTCCACAGTGGGTGGGTCTCTGCTTTTCCATTGTCGTGGAATGACATTCTTAGCCGCCTGTATTTTGTAGGCTATTGATGACCTTTTATAACTACGTTTACTTATTGGTAACATTGATAAAAGGAGGGCTTCTGGCGTATTAGGGATAGTCAAACCAGTTATTTTCTCAATCATGGGAACCACCTTTGCCCAAAATGCATTTATTATAGGGCATGCCCACCATATGTGTGACATTGTCCCTTCCCCCTCCCCACATCTCCAACATCAATCTGAGACCACTGGATACCATCTATGAAGGACTGCTGGTACCCGGTACCATCTAGAGATAATTTTGAAGGAGGTTTCCTGAGCTTTGGACCCTTTTGAGGTTTTATGTGTTAGGAAGAAACATTTATCCCATTGTGAGTTCGAGAAGGACTTCCCCAGTTCCCTTTCCCATGCACCGCAGAATCCTGGCCTATTGTCAGTTACCTGGGCATTGAGGAGATTATACAGTAGGGAGATGGAGTGTGTAGGGGGTGACAATGATAGGCTCAATTTTTCAAAGTTTGTGAGAACCCTATGAAGATGTGTGCGCTTCTTCACAGTTGAATAGAAGTGTTGTAACTGGCTATATTCAAAATTTGCCTTCGGGAAGTGGCTATTCCTTGTAACAAGTCATTGAGGGGAGCAGCGAAGTATTTGAGATGTCATGAGAAAATAATATCGGATGGGATTTATTTGAACTGAGAAATCTATTTGCAGATAGTCCTAGTGGGAAATCTGGATTATCTGAAATTGGGAGCAAGGGGCCCTGGGGGTCGATTGAGGATAAGCTTTTTTGGGGGATCTCAAAGCCAAAGTAGTGGCATAAGTACTATATAACATGAGGCCAAGAGAGGGGACAATTAAATGGGCGCACCATGGGAGAGTGGTAAAAGCTTTAGGACAAATGGATTGAGCTATTTGGACACACAATTTCCCCTCCGAATGATGGAAGAAGTCCAGGATTCTAGCGTGTACTGCTGCCATGTAATACCTTCTACAATCCGGAAGGCTAAGGCCCCCCTTTTGTTTGTGTCTGATCAGAATGTCCCCCCGAATTCGTGGATGCCCACTTGCCCAGATAAATCTGCAAAAGCTACTGCGTAGTCTTTTCCAAAAATTTGAGGGAATTACCACGGGAATGGTTTGGAAGAGGTATAAGAGTTTAGGTAGGACGTTCATTTTTAGTATATTTATTCTGCCGAACCAAGATAAATCCTTCACCGTCCAAGAAGTAAGATCTCTATGGAGTTGTTCAATAAAGGGCCCAAAATTAAGACAAAATAGACGGGAGAGGTCTCTATGAATACGAATTCCTAAGTATTTGATACGCTGTGAGGGCCAGGCAAAGGGAAAGTTGGACTGGATGGAATCCTGTATGGATTTGGGAAGGGAAACATCGAGGGCCTCAGAGTTCGCTGCATTGATTTTAAAATTTGACCATGTACCAAAGTGATCTATTTCAGCCATAACAGCAGTGATGGATATATGTGGTTGAGTGATATATACTAGGACATCATCAGCAAATGCAGAGCCCTTGTACTCGGTGCCTCCCACCTCAATCCCCCTAATATTGGGGTTATCGTGAATTGATGAGAGCAAGTGCTCCATCACTAGGATGTATAAGAGTGGGGACAGAAGACATCCCTGCCTTGTCCCATTGGTGATTATGAAAGGTGATGATAATGTTCCATTTATCTTCAGCCTAGCTGACGGATTGCGATACAGGCCCATGATTTTGGCTAAAAAAGGGTCCCCTACCCCAAGCTTTTTAAGAGAATAATATATGGCGTGCCAGGAGACTCTATGGAATGCTTTCTCAGCATCCAAAGCAATACTTTGGGCCTAGTAGCAGTGTCTGCTAGTTAGCGGATTAACCCAGTTGTTAAGCAAGCTACACCACCTGTAGTTTGGACACTTAATTTTTTCAAAGGAAATGCTTCGGGACCCCGGGACACTCAGTGAAGAGCATCGGGGAGGCACCCCAAGGCACAGGGGCTGGGATTGGCGGTAGGACGCCTTGCGGTAGACTGCCAAGCTCGATCCTTATAAAAGCTTTTTAACTGCAGCAGCTTTAGTGGACGCTACTGGAGCTGGAACTCTTTTTTTAATTAAAGTATAAAATACATACAACATATACATAAAATCAAAACACCATTCCATAACGAAACCGACACAGAAAGAAATACCCACACACTTAGACTCTCAAGTTTTTGCCTTCATTGCCTGAAGTCCTTTTTCTCCTCCACATAAGTCCACTCGCAGAACTTCTCAGCTCTTCAGGGACCCCCAGCAGCAAACATTCCGAAAAGAAAACCAAAAAAAAAAGCGGAAAAAGAAACAACAAAACCAAACAACCCATATTTTCATTTTTTCACATACATACACATTCACACCACACACATTCACCATAATTACAGGAAAATATAACAGAAGGATTCGGCCCACTGCCCCAAATACAAAAGAAGGCCATTCTGGCCGCAAAACTGATACTTAACCTATCACAATCACTATCATATGTATATATAAATATATATATATATATATATATATATATATATATATATATATATATTTATTTTTTTATTTTTTTATTTTATTATTATTTTTTTTAAATTATACCCCCACCTCACCACAGGTCCATTAGTTCATGGCCTATCACGTCTAGAACGGGTCCATAAAGTTCTGCCCATAATTTGAAGACCTAATTTTTCCACCCACTACGGGTCCATGGATAAGTTTCATTTTATTTTTCTTCCAAAAGCCCAACACCCCCCTTAAACAACCCCCACCCAACCTAACTATACCCCTCCCCGTATTCTAACTACATACGCAAAAATCCACATACAGTTAGGTCCATAAATATGTGGACAGAGACAACATTTATCTAATTTTGGTTCTAGACATTACCACAATGAATTTGAAACAAAACAAATCAGATGCAGTTGAAGTTCAGACTTTCAGCTTTCATTTTTGGGTATCCACATTAAAATTGGATGAAGGGTTTAGGAGTTTCAGCTCCTTAACATGTGCCACCCTGTTTTTAAAGGGACCAAAAGTAATTGGACAATTGACTCCAAGGCTATTTCATGGACAGATGTGGGCAATCCCTTCATTATATCATTCTCAATTAAGCAGATAAAAGGGCTGGTGTTGATTTGAGGTGTGGTGTTTGCATTTGGAAGGTTTAGCTGTGAAGGAAACATGCGGTCAAAGGAGCTCTCCATGCAGGTGAAACAAGCTATCCTTAAGCTGCAAAAAACAGAAAAAACCCATCCGAGAAATTGCTACAACTTTAGGAGTGGCAAAATCTACAGTTTGGTACATTCTGAGAAAGTAAGAAAGCACTGGTGAACTCATCAATGCAAAAAGACCTGGGCGCCCACGGAAGACAACAGTGGTGGATGATCGCAGAATACTCTCCATGGTGAAGATAAACCCCTTCACAACAGCCAACCAAGTGAACAACACTCTCCAGGAGGTAGGCGTATCAATATCCAAATCTACCATAAAGAGAAGACTGCATGAAATTAAATACAGAGGGTTCACTGCACGGTGCAAGCCACTCATAAGAATCAAGAATAAAAAGGCTAGGCTGGACTTTGCTAAAAAACATCTAAAAAAGCCAGCACAGTTCTGGAAGAACATTCTTTGGACAGATGAAACCAAGATCAACCTCTACTAGAATGATGGAAAGAGAAAAGTATGGCAAAGGCGTGGTACAGCTCATGATCCAAAGCATACCACATCATCTGTAAAACATGGCGGAAGCAGTGTGATGGCTTGGGCATGCATGGCTGCCAGTGGCACTGGGTCACTAGTGTTTATTGATGATGTGACACAGGACAGAAACAGCCAAATTAATTCTGAGGTATTCAGAGCCATACTGTGTGCTCAGATCCAGCCAAATGCAGCCAAACTGATTGGTCGTCGTTTCATACTACAGATGGACAATGACCCAAAACATAAAGCCAAAGCAACCCAGGAGTTTATTAAAGCAAAGAAGTGGAATATTCTTGAATGGCCAAGTCAGTCACCTGATCTCAACCCAATTGAACATGCATTTCACTTGTTAAAGACTAAACTTCAGACAGAAAGGCCCACAAACAAACAACAACTGAAAACCACCGCGGTGAAGGCCTGGCAGAGCATCAAAAAGAAGGAAACACAGTGTCTGGTGATGTCCATGAGTTCAAGACTTCAGGCAGTCATTGCTAACAAAGGGTTTTCAACCAAGTACTAGAAATGAACATTTTATTTACAATTATTTAATCTGTCCAATTACTTTTGGTCCCTTTAAAAACAGGGTGGCACACGTTAAGGACCTGAAACTCCTAAACCCTTCATGCAATTTTAATGTCGATACCCTCAAATGAAAGCTGAAAGTCTGAACTTCAACTGCATCTGATTTGTTTTGTTTTAAATTCATTGTGGTAATGTCTAGAACCAAAATTAGATAAATGTTGTCTCTGTCCAAATATTTATGGACCTAACTGTATATACTTATAAACAGCATACCTAATATATACACTATATACATACACAATATTACATGACCTAGCCTATAACAAAATAAACAATAATACATAACTTCACAACATTATCAACTTTTACATAATCGCCTTACCCACAAGACCCAAGATTGGTGCCTTTGAGCCTCAATATCCATTAATTCTTTTATTTTTTCCAAAACAAAAAGCTACTGTGCATGCAAATAGCCCACCACCAGTAGACTGGAGCCCTAAGAGGGCCTGTCCCTTACCAACAACACATTCACCCTGTCCCTTGTCATCTAAAACTGTCCCTATTTCTGTCCCTAACAAACCTGTCCCTATCTATCCCTATCTATCCCTACTCTACCTAACTTAACTAACGCTCTATCTATCCCTACAACTGTCCTTCCCTGTCCCTATCTGTCCCTACTTCTCTCCCTCAACACCCCACACCACCTTATGCTATCCCTACCACCATTAACACACAAAAACAACATTCCCTTGAGTGTGTTTTTAAAAGGAGAAGCCCCTCCAAAGCCAAGAGGCCCTCCTCACACCCAACCTCTCAAACTCCAAAGAACGAACCTTCCCCAGGTCACCCAAGATGTTACCAACAACCTCATCCCGGGGGAGGGCTTTCTGTTGCATCAAAACTAGACACCGTGCATTCCACGTGTAAAACCTGACCACTATACTAACTAGGAATAAAGTGCTCCGCTCTCGGCCACCCAGGGATCTGAACGCCCCATAGACCCACTCGCGTAGGAAAGGGACGCCAGCCGCGGACAAAGTATGGAAGCACCCACCCTGTTGTAAACCTCTGCATTAAGGGACACTGAAGGAGGTAGTGCTCCATGCTTTCCAGCACGTCGCCACACTCCTCCCGGGGACAACCCCGATCATCAGAGTTCCTGTACTTCAGGTTGTCCCTTACATACAGTCTCCCGTGAAAGCAGCGCCAGGACAAGTCCCAAAACTTCGTAGGGATCCGCTTTGAATTTAAAAGCCCGAGCCCCACCTCCAGATCCCGGCATGGGCAATCCCTGAGGACCAGGGGCTTCTGGAAATGGGTCAACAGAACCCTTCTGTTAAGACATTGCCTTGACATGGTCCTGATTTCCCGCATTCCCAGACCCCACCGGCGGATTACCTTCAGAACCCGGGTAGCATAAGCCGGGAGATGTCCATGTGGTGTACAGAGGTCCTTCACTTGCCCTCCTGTCTCCCATTCCTGGAAGAAAGGCCGAAACCAACCCTTGCAGGAGAATACCCACAGAGGAGCCCTCTCTAGCCAGAGGTTGGAAATATTGGCTTTAAGAAAGGTGTTCACTAAGAACACTACTGGGTTGACCATACCCAACCAACCTAGTCTCCTCGTACGGTACGTGACCTCCCTCTTGATTAGGTTGAGCCTATTTCCCCATAACAGCTGGAAAAACAGACTGTAAACCCGTGTCCAGAGAGGTTCTGGCAAGATGCACACACTGCCCAGGTAAATTAACAAAGGAAGCAGAAAGCCTTTAGCCAAGCTAACCCTTTCCCTCAGGGTTAAAGACCATCCTTCCACTGATCCACCTTTTGGGCGGCAATATTGTGTCTGTCCTCCCAATTTTGCTGGGGGTAGTCCCCAGGGCTAAATTCAATGCCTAAAATTTTGGCGAAGGCCTGGGGTTCTGGAAGGGTGCCCGGGAGATCAAAACTAGGATCTCCCCCTCCCAGCCAGAGACTCTCACACTTTTCACGGTTGATCATGGACCCGGATGCCTCCGAGTAACGCACGACTTTGGACATGATCTAATCCGCCTCCCCTCTCGAGGATACGAACAAGGAAACATCGTCAGCGTACGCGTCACCACTCTCAGAGGAGGCTCCACCTGCTCCTTACCCCCATGGCGAGCCGCCTGCCTCCATTGATATGAGGGGCCTCTAGTGACCTTGCCTTTCCTCAGCGGCCCCTCAGCCCCCTTCCCGCCACCACCGCCCACCGTGACGGAGGAAGTCCCGCAGGAGGTTTCCCCCCATGGTCTCCCCCCACCAGGCCAGCAGCGGCATTGGAGAAGGAGTGAGGGTAGCGGCTATACGGGTGACCAAGGTCACCACACAGGTGGCACCGAATGTCTTTCCACGCAGCGGCAAGATGACCCACCCTGCCACACAAGGCACATTTCTGCACCTTGCAGCTTGTGCTGAAGTGGCGGGGATTGCCGCACTTGTGACAGACCTTCAGCTGCCCCTGGTAGAAGACCAGGATCCTTTCCCTTCCCAGGAATGCCGAGGAAGGGATGTGGGTGACAGTATCGCCTGAGACCTTCAACTTAACCATGAAGGTCCAGCCCCCGACCAAATACCAGATTCGTCCCTGTTCTTTTTTGGGACCTCGGTGACTTACCCATAACGGGAAAGCCACGTCATTATGTCCACGCCTGAGAGTGACTCGTTACATGTCACCAAGGTCACTCTCTTGACGGAATTTTGGCGAGACACCGCCTGCACGACGAAGCCTCGCCATCCGGGCTCCCCCTTCACCAGCTCATAATTCTACCAGAAGAGCTCAAGCCCCTCTGGCCGAACAAAGCTGAAGTCAAAGAACCGGGCCGATGAGGGATGGATCAGGGCAAAGATGTCATCCGCCCTGAAGTCCATCTTCAGTAGAAGCTCCACCACCCTGCTCCTTGGTGGGCAAGCTTCACTGCCCCCCACCGAAGACGGACCACATTCCTCCTCACCGGCCCTTGCCCGGCTGTCGGGAGAGACCAGACAGTCCCTCCCTCTCTTCTCTCTTGGAAGGCGGCCAAACCATGCCTCTCTATCCAGAAAGACAAATCCACCGTCCTCCCCTCTACTATTATCGATCTTTCTCCCCTTTTGAGGGCCTCCAGAAAACGGCGGTGCAAAACGCCGTCCCCGGAGTCCAGAGGTGAGGAGACCCCCTGAGAATCCCCCTGGGAAACCCCCCGACCCCCAGCTGTGATCCCCGCAAATGAAAGCCTGGGTGCCACGGCTGGGGGGGCAGACGGGCCAGTCCCCCCCACTCGTACTTGCTCTCACATTCATACACTCATTCACACCCACATTCACTCCCTCATCCATATCACTCATGTCACTCAAACTCTCTCCATCATTCACCCCCTCATGTTCCACACCCACAAATAACTCATCAAAAATGTCAACCACACCGTCACTGTCATCCTCACTGTCAATCACACTACCTTTATTTTTATTAGCTTTATTATTTACACCATTTCTATTTGCATTTTTTTTTTCCATTGCTATTTATATTGCTATGTACACCTCCTGCTGGGGACCCTGGCTTGACTCCTGAGGCGTCACTCTCATTGGTGCCTTCTTTGGCTGCACTTCTGCCCAGGAGTGCTGCCGCCCCTTTAAATGCCCCAGAGCAGAGTGCACTTAGTACACTCTGCCTGGGCTTGGGATCATCAGCAGCTCCTGAGCTCTCCGGCACCAATTTTTTTTTCCTCCTCTCTGTGCTTCCTTGGGCAGGGACAGACCTAGCCACCGTACCCTGCCCTCCACACACCTCCCCCGCCGGCTTCACCTGGAGCGCCGGAGCCCCCGCACCACTAGATGACGGTAAGTGGGCTGGGGACCCCGACAACTATCTACCGGCTTTCGGGGACGCAGGACTGATGGTATGGGTGGGTGGGACAGAGGGCGGCGGACCCACCGAGGGCACGCCCCCCACACCGGCCGCAGTCACTCCAGGCTGGGCAGCAGCCCCTTGCAAGGCCACGCCCACCCCAGATGACACGGGCACAGTGGGCGGAGCCACATCCACCGAGGTCACGCCCCCCCGTCGGCCACAGTCACCCTGGGCTGGGCAGCAGCCCCTTGCAAGGCCACGCCCACCCCGGATGATGCGAGCATGGCAGGTGGGACTGTGGCCGAGGAGGGCACGCCCCCCCCTGCATGCCTCTGCCTTTGTAGGCAGGGCAACATTCAGGGAGGCCACGCCCCCCTCACAGGCCTTCACCACCTCTCTGCACCCACCACCTGCTGTAGGCAAGGCTGGCCACTCCCCTTCGGCATCCAGTGGCGGCGGGGCCGCTGCACGGACCCCTTTTGGGGTCTACGTGCCAAGTGCCCGGCTTCACCATGGCCGCCTCCAGGGGAGTGACCAACACCCTGCAGGTTTTAAGTTGCTGCTTTACAGCAGTATCCGCGCCCTTCCTATGCTTCTGGACCCTCATAAGTGATCCAGATTTAACGGACCCGTGCGTGGGGGGCCCAGAAGCTGATCTCACCACCGGAGATGCGTCCCCGACTTTACTTGTACCTGGTGCTGGGCCAGCCCCCCTGCCACCGGGGACTGAGCCCAAGCACCAACACCAATACCGGCACCAACCTCCATATAGCTGCCTGAATCTGAACTGCCACCACCAGATGTGACAGCAAGATCCAGGCAGACCTTACTCTCCCCGCTCCCTTGCTGCGGACCCACCACAGGGCCCGAGCTGGGGTGAGCAGCGGGTTCCACACAACGGGACTGGGGGGCCCCGGAAAGAGGGACAAAAACAAGCTTTTCCACCACCGCTTGTTTTGCCTTACGCCTCCTCCTCCTCCTTCCGGTTGCCTCATTCTCAAGGCAGACCTCGTCCCCAAACAACAGTGTGACAAACCGTGCTGGAGACTCATTCTGCCTCACTTGCTGTAGGATGAGGCAGCCCCCCTCGTTATTACTCCCGCTCCCTCCATCCTCCCCCTCACTCCCACTTTCCTCCATGTCACTGGAGTCCGGAGGGAGAGCCACTTGTTCGGGGGCTATCCCGCTGCGCGATACCAGGGCGCTCTTACCCACCAGGTCTTGGGCGCTCTTACCCACCAGTTCCGGGGCACTCTTACCCACCAGGTCCTCAGGTGGAGCTGGCTCAGATGGTCAGTCATCTTCCTCCTCCTTGTCCTCCACCTGGCTGGGGCCTCCTGACCCCCCAGAAGACCCACCGGTCAGGGCTCTGAACCGGTCATCGTTCCTTAGCTTTTCCCCGAAGGGGCCGCTTCCCTCCAGGATAGCCTTCCTCCTCTCCTCCAGCGTTCTTATCTCCCCCTTCAGCCTTTCAACCGTGGCAGATACCTCTGCTCTTCTTGAGGCAGGGAGCCGGTTCTTGGCTATTACTCTGGCTCCCTCAACTCCTCCCGGAGTCTCCTCAGCTGTTTAGCTGCCTCCTCGTACTCACAGAGGTGGGCGTGGATGCGGGAGGCGTAGATTGTAGCCGGCTCTCCCGCAGCCTTGGAGCCCCAGATGTTAGGGGGGGCTCCTGCCGCACCTCTGCCCGCAGCCTCCTCTCCGGAAGGAGCTGCCACGGCCCTGGCTTCAGGGGTCCCGCATCCTGGAGCCCTGCGGCCCCCCGGGGTCTTTTTCTTACCCATCCCTGGGACTGGCTTGCTTCAGCGTGGGCCTCAAGATGGAGTGTGAGGCCCACCATCCCCAGCTGGCTTGCCAGGGTGGGAGCCTGGGGCACAGCCCCCACGCTCAGTCCCAGGGAAGGTCTCTCTGCCTGGGAAGGAGCAGGTTACAGTCTAGAGAAAAAAAAAAAATCCTCCTTCCCAGGCACTCAGCTCCAAGCAGCCTGCTCCTCGCTTCCACCACCAGCAACCACGCCTCTCCACTTCCTGGGTGAAGCTGGAACTATGTTTTATTATTTTTTTACAAAAATACAAAACATAACATACCATACAAGAAAAACAAAAACCGAAACACCAAAACCCCTCATACCAAGAAATATAGCATAGGAAAATCAAAACCAGCCTCAGATGTCCGAATGTCTACATCTCTCCAGTCCATGTCCATATCCGGGCCCTCTTCCAAGCTTTCCAGCTTCCCGAGGCCCCCAGCAGGAACTAACCTACTAAAATAAAAGAAAAAGAAAAGAAAAACCATTCTTTCAAACCACATTCACACTTACTCATACTTACTCACTCTCCCATTCGCTCTTATTTACATTATTTACAGATTTCATAATTAAATCAAAATCCCTGGCCTCTGCCATAACATAATGATAATACACTACTTAACCTTACCTAAACACACAATTTTTTTTTTCCTCCACCCTCACCACAGGTCCATTAGTTCTTGGCCATTAAACACTTCAAGCTCGGGTCCATAAAGTTTTATGCCCTTAATATCACAGTTCTTCTTGGGTCCTTGGGTCCAAACCTCGGCAAAATTCAGCCCAAACGCCCGCACGCCCTTTACAAAACCCCCACCCAACCTCACTATACCCACCCATCCACACTTAACTATACACGATATACACCTTTTATTACACTTTATTAAAAAATAAACACTAAAACACATACTTAACACTATAACACATATAGCATAACACCAACTACACATAATTATATACATATCCTACTTTATCAACTATACTGCTACCATTATCATCATAATAACACTTAATCTCAATCTAAACTTGCAAGGCCCAAGTTCAGTGCCTGTAAGCCCAATATCCATTATCTTTTATCTTAAAACAAAAAGCTATACTGTGACATGCAGTAGCCCACCACCAGGAGGCTGGAGCCCTAAGAGGCCCTGTCCCTTATCAACAACATATTCACCATGTCCCTTTTCAACTAAAACTGTCCCTACTTCTGTCCCTAGCAAACTGTCCCTTTCTATCCCTACCTATCAATACTCTACCTATCTTAACTTTACTAACTCTCTATCTGTCCCTCACACTGACCCTCCCTGACCCTATCTGCCCCTAATTCTCTCCCTCAACACCCCACACCACCTTATGCTATCCCTACCACCATTCACACACAAAGCAACTCTCCCTTGAGTATGTTTTTAAAAGGAGAAGCCCCTCCAAAGCCAAGAGGCCCTCCTCACACCCAGCCTCTCAAACTCCAAAGAACGCACCTTCCCCAGGTTACCCAAGATGTTGCTAACCACCTCGTCCCAGGGGAGGGCTTTCTGTTGCGTCGAAACTAAACACCATGCATTTCACGTGTAAAACCTGACCACTACGCTAACTAGGAATAAAGTGCTCCGCTCTCGGCCACCCAGGGATCTGAACGCCCCATAGACCACTCGGCATAGGAAAGGGACGCCAGCCACGGCCAACGTATGGAAGCACCCATCCTGTTGTAAATTTCTGCATTAAAGGGACACTGAAGGAGGAAGTGCTCCATGCTTTCCAGCACGTCGCCACACTCCTCACGGGGACAACCCCGATCATCAGAGTTCCTGTACTTCAGGTTGTCCCTTACATACAGTCTCCCGTGAAAGCAGCGCCAGGCCAAGTCCCAAAACTTCGTGGGGATCCGCTTTGAATTTAAAAGCCCGAGCCCTACCTCCAGATCCCGGCCTGGGCAATCCCTGAGGACCATGGGCTTCTGGAAATGGGTCAACAGAACCCTTCTGTCAAGACATTGCCTCGACATGGTCCTGATTTCCCGCATTCCAGACCACACCGGCGGATTACCTTCAGAACCGGGGTAGCGTAAGCCGGGAGATGTCCGTGAGGTGTACGGAGATCCTTCACTTGCGCTCCTGTCTCCCATTCCTGGAAGAAAGGCTGAAGCCAACCCCTGCAGGAGAATACCCACGGAGGAGCCCTCTCTAGCCAGAGGTTGGAAATATTGGCTTTAAGAAAGGTGTTCACTAAGAACACTACTGGGTTGACCATACCAAACCCACCTAGTCTCCTCGTACGGTACATGACCTCCCTCTTGATTGGGTTGAGCCTATTTCGCCATAATAGCTGGAAGAACAGGCTGTAAACCCGTGTCCAGAGAGGTTCTGGCAAGATGCACACACTGCCCAGGTAAATTAACAAAGGAAGCAGAAAGCCTTTAGCCAAGCTGACCCTTTCCCTCAGGGTTAAAGAACAACCCTTCCAATGGTTCACCTTTTTGGCGGCAATCTTGAGTCTGCCCTCCCAATTTTGCTGGGGGTAGCCCCCGGGGCCAAATTCGATGCCTAAAATTTTGGCGGAGGCCTGGGGCTCTGGGAGGGTGCCCGGGAGATCAAAACTAGGATCTCCCCTCCCAGCCAGAGACTTTCACACTTTTCCCGGTTAATCATGGACCCGGATGCCTCCGAGTAACGCACGACTTCGGACATGACCCAGTCCGCCTCCCCTCTCGAGGATACGAAAAGGGAAACATCGTCAGCGTACGCCACCACCCTCAGAGGGGCCCAGAGCCCGCCTGGTCCATCCCGATTCCCACCAACGGTCCACAATCTACCCTCCTCAGGAAGGGATCGATCGCGAACAACGCGTATAAAAGTGGGCTCAGAGGACAGCCCTGACGGACCCCAGAACCCACCTCAAAAGGGCGACCTGATCAACCGTTCACCAGCGGGAAAGTCTCAGCCCCTTGGTACAAGATCTCTAACCATTTTAAAAACCTCCCAGGCAGACCGTACCTCAAAAGGACAGACCAGAGGTACTCATGGTTAACCCGGTCAAAGACTTTTGCTAGATCGAATGACAGTAGGTACCCTTCCAGTGACCTGCCCTACCCTGTTCCACTGCCTCTCGGACACCGAGCACAGCACTAAAAGTGCTGCGGCCTGGAACAGTGCAGTGCTGGGCCTCCGAAAGAGCCGGGGTGCAAACTTGACCAACCGATTAAACAACACCTTCGCCAGAACCTTCCGGTCCGCATTGAGAAGCACTATGGGACGCCAATTCTCAATACGGGACGAGTCTTTACCCTTTGACAGAATAATCAGGGCTGACCTCCTCATTGAATTGGGAAGAGTACCCGAGGAAAGACACTCATTAAACACCCCAGTCAAGAGGGGGACCAAGGAGTCTCTAAAGGTCTTGTAGAACTCGGATGTTAAGCCATCCGGACCTGGCGATTTTTTGGGCCGAAGCCCATCAATGGCCAGTCTCACTTCCTCTTCCCTGATTGCTTCTGCCAAAACACCAAGAGAGGGATCATCCCCTGGCACAGGGATGGTTTCAGCCAGGAAAGCCGACATCTCATCCCGATCTAGATCCCTCTTACCCAAGAGGCGTGAGTAAAAGGACCTGACCACCTCCAGGATCCCTGATTTGGACCTGTTCAGGGACCCTGTACTGTCGATCAGTTCTGTCACCATCTTACAATTCACTGACATCTTACAGTTTCTGTAAGGGTCGGGCGAGCGGTACCTCCCGAAGTCCCTCTCAAAAACCAAAGATGTGTGCCTATCGTACTGACACCTCTTAAGCAAAGACTTCACTCTGGAGATTTCCTCACGGTCACCTCCAGTCGAGATGAGCTGCTCGAGTTTCCTCCCCAGAGCCTGATACAAGCGATGCCTGTTCAGACTCCTGAGGCTCGAGAGCTGGCGGAAGAACCACGCCACCCGCTTTTTGAAGATCTCCCACCACTCTGACTTACTACTACAGAGATCCAAAAGCGGTGCCTGGCTCTGAAGAAAATCCTCGAAGGATTGTAACATAGCTATTATTAAGGTTGAAGGAAGACTTTAAGTCCATCTAGTTCAACCCATATCCTTTCCTAACCTGCCCTAACATGTTGATCCAGAGGAAGGCAAAAAAAACCCAAGTGGTAAACAGTAAGCTTCACATTGGGGAAAAAAATTACTTCCCGACTCCACATACGGCAATCAGACTAGCTCCCTGGATCAACGCTGTATCTAGGAAACTAGTGAATATAGCCTATAATATTATACTTTTCAAGAAAGGCATCCAGTCCCTTCTTAAATTTTAGTAAGGAATCACTCATTACAACATTAGACGGCAGAGAGTTCCATAGTCTCACTGCTCTTACACGTTCGCTTCGTCCAGCAGGGACGAATTCAGCTTCCACAGCCCTCTTCCCATTCTGCAACATTCAGAGAAAAGAAAATTAGACAGTGATCGGAGAACTCCACCTCAACGGCGGACACAGCAGAAAAGATGGCATCCTCCTTTAAAAAAAACCTGTCTATTCTAGATCTACAGCTACCCCTATGATAGGTGAAACCCCCGTGGCCTGGGGTGTGCCGGATGTGGACATCCACCAGGCGATCTTCACTGGCTATGCTATTAAGCGCGACGCTGTCATAAGCCAGGCGATCTCCAGGACCCCCCCAATCACGGGACCTCGTAATGGTGTTGAAGTCCCCACCGAAAACCACCTGTCGGCTTGTAAAAAGAAAGGGCTTAATCTTCAGGAAGAGACATTTCCGGTCCCACTTTGACTGTGGGCCGTAGATGTTTATGAGCCGCAGCTCTTGTCCCCTCATGAAGACGTAAAGGACCAGGCACCTCCCCATTTCTAACTCGATCACTCGTCTGCATTCCACATCTGCAGTCTTAAAAAGGACTGCCACCCTGCTATACGGCTCGGCCGCAAGAGACCAGTATGAGGGCCCACACCTCCACTCTCTCCGTGCTTTATGTATGGCCCCCATGTCAGTTAGTCTGGTCTCCTGCAAAAATAAAATTTCAGCCTCAATTCGTGTGAGAAAATCAAAGGCCGTAAATCTAGCCGCATCTGACTTAATGCTGGCGACATTAATGGACGCCAGCGTCAACGGGGCGAGTTCAGCCATCATGAGTGATCAAGTTCGACGGCCTTCTTCTTACCCACCCCGCTCCCACCACCCTCTGGGGAGGAGTCAGAACTCTTCCTCTTTAAGGTAGTCGAGGTGTCCATTCCTCCTCGACTGGTGTTCTCACCTCCGACTCCGGGTCTGTCCCCCCCCAGTAGAAACAACGTCCCCTAAGGGTTGGACTCCGTCATCCCCTGAAGGACCCCCCGATGCCGCCCCTGGCCCCTTGCCCTCGTCCGGCGACTCTTTAGCAGAGTCTCCGAGGGCTTGGAACCGGTTGGAGAGTGTGATCAGAGGGGGAACGGTGGGCCCTTCAGTTGATACCCTCACGGTTGTTGAGCCTCTTCCTCCCCCTCCTGTTCGTACATTTTTTTCCACCCTTTGATGTTGTAGGCTGCTCTAAGACTTCCACATCAACACTTTCATATTGAGAGGAGCTGTCTGAGTCAGCCGCTTTATCCTCCCTCTATATCCTCCTGATCTCCTCGTTCACCGCTTCCTCCCTCAGGGCCTCAGAGGCTTTAGCCACCAACCTAGAGGGAGGAGCAGGCATCACCCCGGCTACCCGAGGCTCCACCTGCTCCTTACCCCCATGGCGAGCCGCCTGCCTCCGCTGATATGAGGGGCCTCTAGTGACCTTGCCTTTCCTCACCAGCCCCTCAGCCCCCTCCCCGCCACCACTGCCCGCCGCGACAGAGGAAGCCCCGCCGGAGGTTTCCCCCCCACGGTCTCCCCCCACCGGGCCCGCAGCAGTATTGGAGAAGGAGCGAGGGCAGCGGCTATACGGGTGACCAAGGTCACCACACAGGTGGCACCGAATGTCCTTACACACAGCGGCGAGATGACCCACCCCGCCACACAAGGCACATTTCTGCACCTTGCAGCTTGCGCTGAAGTGGCGGGGATCACCGCACTTGTGACAGACCTTCGGCTGCCCCTGGTAGAAGACCAGGATCCTGTCCCTTCCCAGGAATGCCGAGGAAGGGATGTGGGTGACCGTTTCGCCTGAGACCTTCAATTTAACCATGAAGGTCCAGCCCCCGACCAAATACCAAATTCGTCCCTGTTCTTTTTTGGGACCTCGGTGACTTCCCCATAACGGGAAAGCCACGTCATTATGTCCACGCCTGAGAGTGACTCGTTACATGTCACCACGGTCACTCTCTTGACGGAATTCTGGCGAGACACCGCCTGTACGATGAAGCCTCGCCATCCGGGCTCCCCCTTCACCAGCTCATAATTTGACCAGAAGAGCTCAAGCCCCTCTGGCCGAACAAAGCTGATGTCAAAGAACCGGGCCGATGAGGGATGGATCAGGGCAAAGATGTCATCCGCCCTGAAGCCCATCTTCAGGAGGAGCTCCACTACCCTGCTCCTGGGTGGGCAAGCTTCACTGCCCCCCCACCAAAGACGGACCACATTCCTCCTCACCAGCCCTTGCCCGGCTGTTGGGAGAGACCAGACAGTCCCTCCCTCTCCTCTCTCTTGGAAGGCGGCTAAACCATGCCTCTCTATCCAGAAAGACAAGTCCACCGTTCTCCCCTCTACTATTATTGACCTTTCTCCCCTTTTGAGGACCTCCAGAAAACGGCGGTGCAAAACGCCGTCCCAGAGTCCAGAGGTGAGGAGACCCCCTGAGAACCCCCCCGGGAACCCCACCGACTCCCAGCCGTGACCCCCGCAAATGAACGCCTGGGTGCCACGGCTGGGGGGGCAGATGGGCCAGCCCCCACCCCACTCACACTTGCTCCCACATTCACTCCTGCATCCACCCCTGCATTCACTCCCACACTCACTCCCTCATTCATACCACCCTCGCCATCACTCACACCTCCATGCACCACCTCCGCAAAAAGCTCCTCAAAAATGTCACTCGCACCATCACTATCATCCTCACTATCCATATATACACTATTCACATTATTTACATTATTTACATTATTTACATTGCCTTTAGCCTTGCCTTTAGCATTTTGGCTTTCAACACCTGCTGCTGGGGGCCCTGGCTGGATTACGGTGTTACTGCCACTTTTTTTTTCTCTTCTGCCCAGGAGTGCTGCTGCCCCTTTAAATGCTTCAGAGCAGAGTGCACTCAGTACACCCTGCCTGGGCTCGGGAGCAGCAGCAGCTCCTGAGCTTTCTGGTATCACTTTTTCTTTTTTTCTCTTCTTTGTCTGTGCTTCTAGGGCAGGGACGGACCTTGCCACCGCACTCTGCCCTCCACACACCTCCCCCGCAGGCTTCACCTGCAGCGCCGGAGCCCCCGCTCCACCAAATGACGGTTAGTGGGCTGGGGACCCCGACAACTCCCTACCGGCTTTTGGGGGCACAGAACCGATGGTATGGGTGGGCAGGACAGAGGGCGGCGGACCCGCCGAGGCCACGCCCCCCCCCACCGGCCACAGCCACTCCAGGCTGGGCAGCAGCCCCTTTCGAGGCCACGCCCACCCCAGATGACACGGGTACAGTGGGCGGAGCCACGGCCGCCGAGGCCACGCCCCCCAGCGGCTACAGTCACTCCAGGCTGGGCAGCAGCCCCTTGCGAGGCCACACCCACCCCAGATGACGCAAGCACGGCGGGCGGGACTGCGGCCGAGGAGGGCATGCCCCCCCTGCATGCCTCTGCCTTTGCAGGCAGGGCAACATTCAGGGAGGCCACGCCCCCCTCACAGGCCTTCACCGCCTCTCTGCACCCATCCCCTGCTGTAGGCAAGGCTGGCCACTCCCCTTCGGCATCCAGTGGTGGCGGGGCCCCCCGCACGGACCCCTTTTGGGGTCTACGTGCCGAGTGCCCTGGCTTCACCACGGCTGCCTCCAGGGGAGCGACCAACACCTTGCAGGTTTTTAATTGCTGCTTTACAGCAGTATCCGCGCCCCTTCTATGCTTCTGGACCCCCATAAGTGATCCAGATTTAACGGACCCGTTTGTGGGGGCCCAGAAGCTGCTCTCACTGCTGGAGATGTGGCCCCGGCTTTACCTTTACCTGGTGCTGGGCCAGCCACCCCTGCCACCGGGGACTGAGCCCAAGCACCACCACCAACACCACCAGTACCGGCACCGACCTCCATATCGCTGCCTGAATCTGAACTGCCACCACCAGAAGTGACAGCAAGACCCAGGCAGACCTTACTCTCCCCGCTCCCTTGCTCCGGATCCACCACAGGGCCCGAGCTGGGGTGGGCAGTGGGTTCTGCACAGCGGGACTGGGGGGCCCCGGAAAGAGGGACAAAAACAAGTGTCTCCTCCACCACTTGCTTCGCCTTACGCCTCCTCCTCCTCTTCCCGGTTGCCTCATCGTCGAGGCAGACCTCGTCCCCTAACAACAGTGTGCCAAACCGTGCTGTGGACTCAATCTGCCTCACTTGCTGTAGGATGAGGCAGCCCCCCTCGTTATTACTCCCGCTCCCTCCATCCTCCCCCTCACTCCCACTTTCCTCCATGTCACTGGAGTCCGGTGGGAGAGCCACTTGTTCGGGGGCTATCCCGCTGCGCGATACCTGGGAGCTCTTACCCACCAGGTCCTGGGCGCTCTTACTCACCAGGTCCTCAGGTGGAGCTGGCGCAGATGTTCCGCCATCTTCCTCCTCCTCGTCCTCCACCTGGCTGGGGCCTCCTGACCCCCCAGAGACCCACCGGTCAGGGCTCTGAACCGGTCATCGTTCTTTAGCTTCTCCCCAAAGTTGCCGCTTCCCTCCAGGATGATCTTCCTCCTGTCTTCCAGCGTTCTTATCTCCCCCTTCAGCCTTTTGACCGTGGCAGATACCTCCGCTCTCTTTGAGGCAGGGAGCCGATTTTTTGCCGTTACTCGGGCTCCCCTCAACTTCTCCCGGAGTCTCCTCAGCTGCTTAGCTGCCTCCTCATATTCACAGAGGTGGGCATGGATGCGGGAGGCGTAGATGGTAGCCGGCTCTCCCGCAGCCTTGGAGCCCCAGATGTTAGGGGGGCTCTTGCCGCACCTCTGCCCGCAGCCTCCTCACCGGGAGAAGGAGCTGCCACGGCCCCGGCTTCAGGGGTCCTGGATCCTGGAGCCTTGCAGCCCCCCGGTGTCATTTTCCTATTCATCCCTGGGACTGGCTTGCTGCAGCGTGGGCCTCAAGATGGTATGTGAGGCCCCCCACCCCCATCTAGCTTGCCGGGGGGTGGGAGCCAGGGGCACAGCCCCGACGCTCAGTCCCAGGGAAGGCCTCTCTCTCCTGGGAAGGGGCAGGTAACAGTCCAGGTAAAAAGTCCTCCTTCCCAGGAGCTTAGCTTGGATCACAGCCGAACAGTCCAGCAGCCTGCGACTCCTCCTCTTCCTCCAAGGGTGGAGCTGGAACTCTTTTTTA
>JARQOD010011822.1:0-21977 GCA_033576555.1 Oophaga sylvatica
AAGCAAGACCAGAAGGAACAATTGATAACCGGCAAGGCTGCTGGGAACTCAGGCCAATTATATCCTACCATTCAGCGCCAGCTGAATGCCATTCATTAATCAGTTCATTACCCTCAGAAACCACCGGAGGGAGCCCCAGCTCAGAAGCCGCCTCCACCATATTCACAACAGTACCCCCCCCCTTGAGGAGGGGTCACCGAACCCTCACCTGCGCAACCAGGCCGATCAGGATGGGCTCGATGATAGGCACGGATAAGTCACCCAGCATGAATGTCCGAAGCAAACACCCAAGAATTGTCCTCCTGACCATAACCTCTCCATTTAACCAAATACTGGAGTTTCCATCTAGCAAAACGAGAATCCAATATCTTCTCAACCACATACTCCAAATTGCCCTCAACCAAAACAGGGTCGGGAGGTGCAGCCATAGGAACCACTGGTTCGACAAACCTCTTCAATAAGGACTTGTGGAACACATTATGGATCTTAAATGTATCTGGAAGAAGCAAACAGAAGGAAACCGGATTAATAATTTCCATGATCTTATAAGGTCCAATGAACCTTGGCTTAAATTTTGGAGATGCAACCTTCATAGGGATATTCCTTGAGGACAACCAAACCAAGTCCCCCACTTTAAAATGAGGACCATCAGTCCTATGCCGGTTGGCAAACCGCTGGGCCTTTTCCTGAGAGAGAGACAAGCTCTAGACCACCTGGTCCCAAATCTGCTGCATATGCTGCACAATAGAGTCAACCCCCGGACAGACAGAAGCCTCCGCCTCTACATCTACATGGCGGTATTCGAGGACCAGCATGTGTACAATTCCATCCACTGGCGCCATGTCAGAGCCTGGTGGCGCTAGATTGATGATATCTTTTGTGTTTGGGAGGGGAACATGAATGATCTGGTATCTTTCCATAGTCATCTTAACATGATATTTCCCGAGCTGAAGTTCACAATGACACACTCCTTTGACCAGATTCAATTTTTGGATACTTTAGTGTACAAGCACAGTGGATTGTTATGCACTGATTTGTTTATAAAGGACACAGACAGGAATAGTCTCCTTGTTTTTGATAGTAATCATCCAAGGAAAATGATAGAGTCTCTGCCTTGGAGTCAGATGCTGAGAGTACGTAGGATAGTAAAGGACGAGACTGTATTGGACAGGAGGCTTGATCAGATGTGTGAGAAGTTCATCAGAAGGGGGTATCCTGAGAAGGATCTTAGAAAATTCAAGGAGAAAGCCTTGAAGATAACATTGGAAGATGTGAGAAACAAACGTATTAAGATTTCCCCTAAAAGAGTCCCTTTTGTTTCTACCTATTGCCCTGTTAGTGGTAAAATAGGGAATATCTTGAATAAGCATTGGGGTCTATTACATAGAGGTTTACCGGATGTAGTTGAATTTGCGCACAAGCCATTGCTTTCTTATAGGCGAGGGCGTAATTTGAAAGATAAGTTGGTCAAATCTGACATTGGATCCTCCAAAATATCCAGACAGTTAACTTTGGGCCCTCCAAAAAATGGAAATTTTCCATGTTTGAATTGTGCATGCTGTGGCAATATGATCAAGGGTGACAGTTTTGGCCACTCACGCACGGGTCAACGCTTTCGGATCCAGGAACGGTACTCTTGTACATCTAGCTTTGTAATCTATATGCTCGTGTGTCCGTGTGGACTCATGTATATAGGCGAGACAACGATGGAAGTTAAGGCTAGGATAAGTAAACACAAAGTACTATCAGGACGAAGATGATGGAACTGCCGGTATCTAAGCACTTTGTAGAATGTGGACACTTGGTCAGTCAGCTGAGATTTAGAGTTATTGACGGGGTTCCACCCCTTAGGAGAGGTGGCGACAGGATTAAGTTGCTTAAACAGAAAGAACTCCGGTGGATCTCCATTTTGGAGACATTGCAACCAAAGGGGTTGAATATCGAATATAATTTGCATATTTGTGCTAGGTAATTTTTGCATCTATATTCTGTGTTTGTTTTTAGATATATATTTTACTTATGTTTGTTGTTTTCGTAGGATTATTATCTGGAGTGATCGGAGCAAGTGGTGACTTAATAGTTCCTGATGACATCATTTATTTTGTAGATATTATATATATTTCTTTAGGCGTCTGCTATATTGTTAATCTTCCATTCTATATAGATCCGCATGTGCGGTCTCTTGTTTACATTATGCCAATACTGACGGTCATGTGACCTGCAGGTTTCCTGATGACATATCTGGAGTAGTATAAATAATGATAGAGTTTATTGTGCATGCGTGTTCTTTTTTCAGATGTCGGATGATGCCGGTGATCGCGCGCTATTTTAGTGTTTTCAGCCTGGAATAGAGGCTAAGGCTAAGTGCACACGATCAGGAATAATTGCGTTTTTTTCGCGGTTTTTCCGCGGTTTTCCGGTAAAAACGCGATAAAAACGCAAGCATTAAGCATCCTATACATGTTAATTGATTCCGCATGTTTTGGCCACATGTTGCGTTTTTTTCCGCGAAAAAAACGCTTCGCGGAAAAAATAGCAACATGTTCATTAATTTTGCGGAATGTAAGCGGTTCATGTGCGGTGGTACCCAGGGTCTGGAGGAGAGGAGACTCTCCTCCAGGCCCTGGGTACCATATCCCTGGTAAAACAATAATTAAAATAAAAAATAATGATATTCTCACCTTCCGGCGGCCCCCGCAGCCTTCCCGCGGCCCCCGCAGCCTTCCCGCCATCAGCGATGCTCCCGGCAACTTCCGGTCCCAGGAGTGCTTTGCGAGAATCACCCAGATGGCATAGCGGTCTCGCGAGATGTACGTCATCGGTGTGATTTGTCGCAAAGCACTCCTGGGACCGGAGTTGCCGGGAGCGTCACTGAGAGGCGGGAAGGCTGCGGGGGCCGCCGGAAGGTGAGAATATCATTATTTATTATTTTTTTTATTATTTTTACATTAGATCTTTTTACTATTGATGCGGCATAGGCGGCATCAATAGTAAAAAGTTGGTCACACTTGTCAAACACTATGTGTGACTCGTGTGACCAACCTGTCAATCAGTTTTCCAAGCGATGCTACAGATCGCTAGGAAAACGCTAGCATTCTGCAAGCTAATTACGCTTGCAAAACGCTATTATTCTGGCGGGAATCAGCATACAAAAAACGTGCGTATTTCCTGCGGGAGAAGTGCGGGATTGCCGCGGAAATTTCCGCGGCAATTCCGCAACGTGTGAACTTAGCCTTATGATGGGACTATCATGTGATTAGACCTCGGATGATGCTTGCGGTCATGTGACTGGGTGTCTGATGACGCTGGTGTTCACATGATCCACTGGGCGTTTGCTATGATGACTTCTGAACATGTGCCTTTGTTTACCACACAGTGGGGAGTGAGTTAGGTGTGCCTCCCGATTTGTTATCCTGTGGGCTATTGGATAAGTGCTCTGACTAAGCGCTGCTGAACTGACACTGATTGGATATGGAGGACGCTGCTGCTAGTGAGTACATGATTGGTGCAGCACCAGAATGGGAGTGTGCAGTAACAGATCATCGATTGGCAGACTAAATGGTGATATTGTTTATATGGAGTAATCTATGGCATATTATATGCACAATTATAACATTGCTGTATTTTTCTATGATGTCACTATTCTGAGCTTTGATCACTGTTTTAAATTGATTATCGTTGTATATTCTGTATATATGTCTATTTGTATTATGGGTGGTTCCTGGATGGTGATTGGCTCCTCCACACCATTTAAGGACACCATTTTGCCTGTTTTTGTATACTTGATAAAGGCCTGAAAATGGCCGAAACGTCGTATTTTATGGTGGCTGAATAAAGACTTGTTATACTTCACCTGGATTGAATGCTGTTCCTATTTTTTCGTTAGAAGCCTCCGCCTGTCCTGAAGAAAATCGAGGGTGAAACCCAGAATTGCAGAAAAATGGAGACATCAAGGTGGCAGAGCTAGCTCTATTATTAAGAGCAAACTCAGCCAAAGGCAAAAAAGAGACCCAGTCATCTTGATCAGCAGACACAAAACATCTCAAATAAGTCTCCAAGGTCTGGTTTGTTCTCTCAGTTTGTCCATTGGTCTGAGGGTGAAATGCAGAGGAGAAAGACAACTGAACACCAAGTTTAGAACAAAATGTCCTCCAAAATCTGGAAACAAACTGGACTCCTCTGTCAGACGCAATGTTCTCCGGAATGCCATGTAACCGAACCACATGCTGAAAGAACAAAGGCACCAACTCGGAGGAGGAAGGCAACTTAGGTAATGGCACCAGATGTATCATCTTGGAAAACCTATCACAGATTACCCAGATAACAGTCATTCTCTGAGAGACAGGAAGGTCAGAAATAAAATCCATAGAAATATGAGTCCATGGCCTCTTGGGTACAGGTAATGGCATTAACAAACCACTAGAACGAGAGCAAGGCTAGGAACGAGAGCAAGTCCCACAGGACTGCACAAAGTCCCTGACGTCACGAGACAAAGTAGGCCACCAAAAGGAGCGACTCACCAAGTCTCTGGTACCAAAAATCTCAGGATAACCAGCCAACGCAGAACAATGAATCTCAGACATCACACTCTTTTTCCACTGGTCTGGAACAAACAACTTCCCAACAGGGCAGCGCTCAGGTTTATCCTCCTGACACGCTTCCAGAGCCAGTCTCAAATTGGGCGAAATGGCGGAAAGAACCACACCCTCTTTCAAAATAACAGCAGGATCAGATAACTCAGGAGAATCTGTAAAGAAACTCCTCGAGAGGGCATCCGCCTTGACATTCTTAGTGCCAGGAAGAAAAGAAACCACAAAATTAAAATGTGTGAAAAACAAGGCCCACCTGGCCTGTCTAGGATTAAGTTGCTTGGCTGATTCGAGATAAACCAGGTTCTTATGGTCCGTGAGGACCACCACCTGACGTTTGGCTCCTTACAGTCAATGTCTCCACTCTTCAAAGGCCCACTTCATGGCCAATAACTCCCGATTACCCACGTCATAATTACGTTCAGTTGAAGAAAATTTTCGAGAGAAAAAGGCACAAGGGTTACTCTTAGAGGTCTCTGGATCCCTTTGGGACAAAACGGCACCTGCCCCAATCTCAAGAGGCATCAACCTCCACCTGAAACGGCAGAGAAACATCAGGCTGCCGTAGAACAGGAGCAGAAATGAATCTCTGCTTAAGTTCCTGAAACGCAGAAACTGCCTCAGGAGGCCAATTCACATCGGAACCCTTTTGGTCAAATCAGTCAATAGTTTAACAATACCAGAGAAATTACCAATAAATTTACGATAAAAATTGGCAAAACCCAAAAATCTCTGAAGAGCCTTCAATGAAGTAGGTTGAACCCAATCACAGATGGCCAGAACCTTGACCGGGGCAATTTCAATAACAGACGGAGACAAAATAAATCCCAGAAATGAGATCTTCTGTATGCCAAAAAGACACTTTGATCCCTTCACATACAGTGCATTCTCTCTCAAAATCTGGAACACAGTCCGAACATGTTTCACATGAGAGTCCCAGTCATTGGAAAAAATCAAGATATCATCCAAATAAACAATCAGAAATTTATCCACAAAATCCCTGAAAATATCATTCATGAAGGATTGGAAGACGGAAGGGGCAGTAAGCCCAAAATGCATCACTAGGTACTCAAAATGCCCCTCTGGGGTATTAAACGCCGTCTTCCATTCATCCCCGTGCTTAATGCGAATAAGGTTATACGCCCCCCTGAGGTCAAGCTTGGTAAACCAACTAGCATTTTCACTCTGGTAAATAGGTCAGAAATCAAAGGTAACGGATATTGATATTTAACAGTGATCTTATTCAGGAGGCGATAATCAATACACGGCCTCAATGAACCATCCTTTTTGGCCACAAAGAAAAAACCAACGCCCAAGGGTGAAGAGGATGGTCTGATATGACCCTTCTCCAATGACTCCTTGATATAAGATCGCATAGCATCGTGTTCAGGTACAGATAAATTAAAAAGGCGACCTTTAGGAAATTTACCACCAGGCACTAATTCAATAGCGCAATCAAAGCTCCTGTGAGGGGGCAAGGATGCAGATTTACTTTCACTAAACACATCAGAAAAATCAGTCAAAAAGTCAGGGACATCCTGAGACTGGGGAGAGGCAGGAAAAACAGGAGTGTCAGTATTAACACATTGGCAGCCCCAACTGGTCACAGACACAGATTTCCAATCCAAAACAGGATTATGAGACTGTAACCAAGGGAAACCTAGTACAATAATGTCATGCAGATTATGCAGCACCAGAAATTTGCAACTCTCCTGATGATCTGGTTCAACCCTCATTATCACCTGAGTAGAAAACTGGGGTTTATTCTCAGCCAAAGGGGTAGAATCAATGCCCAGTAGGGGAATAGACTTCCGCAGGGGTATCATAGGAAACCCACAACGTTTGGCAAAGTCAAAATCCATCAGGTTAATAGCTGCTCCTGAATCAACAAAAGCCTGAGCAGAAAATGTGGACAGGGAGCAAATCAGGGTAACAGTCAACAGAAATTTAGTCTGAACACTACCCAAGACAACTGAGCGTGCAAAACGTCTTCTCCGCTTAGGGCAGACAGAAATAGCATGGGAAGTGTCACCACAGTAGAAACATAACCCATTGCGCTTACGAAACTCATGACGCTGAGCCCCAGAAGACACTCCATCACACTGCATGGGCTCAGGAGCTGGCTCACAAGGCAACACTATCTCACGCATACCTCTGCGCTCACGCAAACGTCTGTCAATTTGAATAGCCAAAGACATAGAATCATTGAGACCAGAGGGAACAGGGAATCCCACCATAACGTCCTTTACTTTTTCTGACAGACCCTTTTGAAAAAGGGCCAAAGCATCATCATTCCATTTGGTCAGGACTGCCCACTTTCGAAATTTCTGACAGTACAACTCAGCGTCTTCAAAACCCTGATTTAATGCCAATAAGATCTTTTCAGCTTGATCAGTGACATTAGGTTCATCGTACAATAACCCCAGAGTCTGAAAAAATACATCAATATCATTCAAAACAGGATCCCCAGGTGTCAAGGAAAAAGCCCTATCCTGAGGGTCGCCGCGCAGCAGGGAGATGACAATTTGAACCTGCTGTGCCGCGTTCCCTGAGGACTTAGGCTTTAAGGCAAAAAACAACTTACAGTTATTTTTGAAATTCAGAAATTTAGATCGATCCCCAAAAACAAATCTGGCATGGGGATCCTAGGTTCCACCACCGGCAACCCAGCAAGATAGGTAGCAATACTCCGAACCTCAGTGGCAAGCTAATCCACACGGCCAGACAACTGTGCAAACTCCATTGAGAGAAAAAAAATAAAAATTCCTCCTCAGCACCCAGAGAAAAGAGGGGGAAAAAATGCAACAAACAAAGTTTCCTTATTACTATTTTCCCCTTCTGTGAGTACCATACAATTTTCAGTTTTTTGGGCCGGTTATACTGTTATGTTTCGGTAACTGAGGAGAAATAGCAAAAACGGTAATACACCAGAGAGGCTGGAACCTATTGGATTGCAGTAACCTGAACTAACCATACAACTAGAGGTAGCCGTGGAGCGTTCCTACTTTGATCCTAGACGCCTAGTCACAGCCTGAGAGATAACTACACCTAAAGGCAGAAAGATGAAAGTTATCTGCCCCGGAGCAGATCCCCAAAGAAAATAGGAAGCCCCCAAACATGTAATGGCGGTTAGACAAGAAGAAAGCATGGACACAGACAGAAAATAGAATGAGCAAATGCTGGGGCCCAATCTGTCTAGACAGAAAAGTACAGGAAAGAATTCTGACTGCAATCCAACAAAAACCCTAAAAAATACCAACACTTCTGATTGCAAAAAAACCTGAGATCACACGATCTCATCCACCTAAATCAGATCTCTGGTGTAACAAACGCTATTCAGCAAATAAAAAGTAACAAAGGAGCAAAGCAAAAGTGCAGACAAAAACGGAGCGCAATTGCAGCGCCAGACCCCCAAAAGGGGACAGGCTGCAGTCCACTGCAAGCAGCAAACCAGCAATGAAAATCAAACAGAAGAAAAAAAAACAGCAAACACTTATCTGAAGGATAGCAGGAAACTAGCAGTGCTTCAAGCAAGACCAGAAGGAACAATTGATAACCGGCAAGGCTGCTGGGAACTCAGGCCACTTATATCTTACCATTCAGCGCCAGCTGAAGGCCATTCATTAATCAGTTCATTACCCTCAGCAACCACCGGAGGGAGCCCCAGCTCAGAAGCCGCCTCCAGCATATTCACAACAGTTCTGCTAACGGAACATGACGCCCGCAGACCATTCCATCAAAGTCTGCATTCCAAAACGTCACTACTTCCCTTCAGAGCCCTGCCGTGCGCCCAAACAGTGGTTCCCCCCAACATATGGGGTATCAGCATACTCAGGACAAATTGGAAAACAACATTTGTGTCCAATTACTCCTGTTACCCTTGGGAAAATAAAAAATTGGGGACTAAAAAAAACACTTTTGTGGAAAAAAAATATTTTTTTCACGCCAGGGCATTATAAACTTTATTGAAACACTTGGGGGTTCAAAGTGCTCACCACACACCTAGATAAGTTCCTTAGGGGGTCTAGTTTCCAAAATGGGGTAACTTGTGGGGGGTTTCCACTGTTTAGGCACATCAGGGGCTCTGCTAACGGAACATGACGCCCGCAGGCCATTCCATCAAAGTCTGCATTCCAAAACATCACTTCCTTCCGAGACCTGCCGTGCCCAAACAGTGGTTCCCCCCAACATATGGGGTATCAGCGTACTCAGGACAAATTGGACAACATTTGGGGTCCAATTTCTCCTGTTACCCTTGGGAAAATAAAAAATTGGAGACTAAAACATCATGTTTGTGGAAAAAATATGATTTTTTTTTCTTCACGGCTCTACATTATAAACTTGAGTGAAGCACTTGGGGGTTCAAAGTGCTCACCACACATCTAGATAAGTTCCTTAGGGGGTCTAGTTTCCAAAATGGGGTCACATGTGGGGGGTTTCCACCATTTAGGCACATGTGGGGCTCTCCAAACGCGACATGGCGTCCGTTCTCCATTACAGCCAATTTTGTTTTGGAAAAGTCAAACGGCGCTCCTTCCCTTCCGAGCCCTGCCGTGTGTCCAAACAGTGGTTCCCCCCACATATGGGGTATCAGCGTACTCAAGACAGATTGGACAACAACTTTTGGGGTCCAATTTCTCCTCTTACCCTTGGGAAAATAAAAAATTGGGGACTAAAACATCATGTTTGTGGAAAAAATATGATTTTTTTTCTTCACGGCTCTACATTATAAACTTGACTGAAGCACTTGGGGGTTCAAAGTGCTCACCACACATCTAGATAAGTTCCTTAGGGGGTCTAGTTTCCAAAATGGGGTCACATGTGGGGGGTTTCCACTGTTTAGGCACATGTGGGGTTCTCCAAACGCGACATGGCGTCCGTTCTCAATTCCAGCCAATTTTGGTTTGGAAAAGTCAAACGGCGCTTCTTCAAACGGCGCTTCTTCCCTTCCGAGCCCTGCGTGTGCCCAAACAGTGGTTCCCCCCCACATATGGGGTGTCAGCGTACTCAGGACAAATTGGACAACTTTATCTGTCCATTTTCTCCTTTTTCCCTTGTGAAAATAACAAAAATGTTTGTAAAAGATAATTTTTGTGACTAAAAAGTTAAATGTTCATTTTTTCCTTCCACGTTGCTTCAGCTCCTGTGAAGCACCCGAAGAGTTAATAAACTTCTTGAATGTAGATTTGAGTACCTTGAGGGGTGCAGTTTTCAGAATGGTGTCACTTTTGGGTATTTTCTGCCATATAGACCCTCAAAGTGACTTCAAATGTGAGGTGGTCCCTAAAAAAAATGGCTTTGTAAATTTTGTTGAAAAAATGAGAAATCGCTAGTCAACTTTTAGGCTAAGTGCACACGTTCAGGATTATTTGCGTTTTTTCCGCGCAAAAAACGCGTAAAAAACGCATGAATAAAGCATCCTATTTAGAATGAATTCCGCAATATTTGTGCACATGGTGCGTTTTTTTCCGTGAAAAAAACGCATCGCGGAAAAAGAAGCAACATGTTCATTAATTTCGCGTAATTCTAGCGTTTTTCCCGCTATATTATTGACCTAGAAAGTTCAGGGAAAAATTGCGGTAAAAACGCGAAAAATCCGCGCAAAAAAACATGCGTTTTTACAGCGAAAAAAAGTCCGGTTTTGCTCAGTAAAATTCTGCACACATTCCTGAACGTGTGCACTTAGCCTTAACCCTTATAACTTCCTAACAAAAAAAAATGTTGTTTCCAAAATTGAGCTGATGTAAAGTGGACATGTGGGAAATGTTATTTTTTAACTTTTTGTGTGACATATTTATCAGTTTTAAGGGAATAAAAATTGAAAGTTTGAAAATTGCAAAATTTTCGCCATATTTGCATTTTTTTCAAAATAAACGCAAGTTATATGGAAGAAATTTTACCACCAACATGAAGCACAATAAGGCACGAGAAAACAATCTCAGAATCGCTAAGATCCGTTGAAGCGTTCCAGACTTATAACATCATAAAGAGACAGTGGTCAGAATTTTAAAAATTGGACCGGTCATTAACGTGCAAACCACCCTTGGGGGTGAAGGGGTTAAGGGCATAAAAATTTAAAGTTTGAAAATTCCTAAATTTTCGCCATATTTCCGTTTTTTTCATAAACGCAAGTCATATAAAAAAAATTTTACCACTAACGTGAAGTACAAAATGTCACGAAAAAACAATCTCAGAGGGCCAGAGGGCGTTAATGAAAGGATTAAACGACTTTGGGCCACTGATCTCACACTAAGTATACACAGATAGTGATGCCCTGCATCAAACCCAGGTCCCTCCTGCCTGGCCCAAATGGGTTCTGGGCATCAGAATTGGCATCAAAGTGGGCAAACAGCAAATTTTCACAGATTTGAATAAGCAACAGATGTTAAGGGGTTAAATGACTTTGGGCCACTGATCTCACACTAAGTATACACAGATAGTGATGCCCTGCATCAAACCCAGGACCCTCCATCCCAGCCCAAATGGGTTCTGGGCATCAGAATTGGCATCAAAGTGGGCAAACAGACAATTTTCACAGATTTGAATAAGTAACAGATGTTTTTAAAGAGTTAAATGACTTTGGGCCACTGATCTCACACTAAGAATACACAGATAGTGATGCCTTGCATCAAACCCAGGTCCATAAAGCCTGGCCCAAATGGGTTCTGGGCATCAGAATTGGCATCAAAGTGGGCAAACAGCCAATTTTCACAGAATTGAATAAGTAACAGATGTTTTTAAGGGGTTAAATTACTTTGGGCCACTGATCTCACACTAAGTATACACAGATAGTGATGCCACGCATCAAACCCAGATCCCTCCAGCCTGGCCCAAATGGGTTCTGGGCATCAGAATTGGCAGCAAAGTGGGCAAACAGCCGATTTTCACAGATTTGAATAAGTAACAGATGTTTTTAATGGGTTAAATATTTCCGTTTTTTTCATAAACGCAAGTCATATAAAAAAATTTTACCACTAACGTGAAGTACAAAATGTCACGAAAAAAACAATCTCAGAGGGCCAGAGGGCGTTAATGAAAGGATTTAAACGACTTTGGGCCACTGATCTCACACTAAGTATACACAGATAGTGATGCCCTGCATCAAACCCAGGTCCCTCCTGCCTGGCCCAAATGGGTTCTGGGCATCAGAATTGGCATCAAAGTGGGCAAACAGCAAATTTTCACAGATTTGAATAAGCAACAGATGTTAAGGGTTAAATGACTTTGGGCCACTGATCTCACACTAAGTATACACAGATAGTGATGCCCTGCATCAAACCCAGGACCCTCCATCCCAGCCCAAATGGGTTCTGGGCATCAGAATTGGCATCAAAGTGGGCAAACAGACAATTTTCACAGAATTGAATAAGTAACAGATGTTTTTAAAGAGTTAAATGACTTTGGGCCACTGATCTCACACTAAGAATACACAGATAGTGATGCCTTGCATCAAACCCAGGTCCATAAAGCCTGGCCCAAATGGGTTCTGGGCATCAGAATTGGCATCAAAGTGGGCAAACAGCCAATTTTCACAGAATTGAATAAGTAACAGATGTTTTTAAGGGGTTAAATTACTTTGGGCCACTGATCTCACACTAAGTATACACATACAGTGATGCCCTGCATCAAACCCAGATCCCTCCATCCTGGTCCAAATGGGTTCTGGGCATCAGAACTGGCATCAAAGTGGGCAAACAGCCAATTTTCACAGGTTTGAATAAGTAACAGATGTTTTTAAGGGGTTAAATGACTTTGGGCTACTGATCTCACACTAAGTATACACAGATAGTGATGCCACGCATCAAACCCAGATCCCTCCAGCCTGGCCCAAATGGGTTCTGGGCATCAGAATTGGCAGCAAAGTGGGCAAACAGCCGATTTTCACAGATTTGAATAAGTAACAGATGTTTTTAATGGGTTAAATGACTTTGGGCCACTGATCTCACACTAAGTATGCACACATAGTGATGCCCTGCATCAAACCCAGGTCCATATAGCCTGGCCTAAATGGGTTCTGAGCATCAGAATTGGCAGCAAAGTGGGCAAACAGCCAATTTTCACAGATTTGAATAAGTAACAGATGTTTTTAAGGGATTAAATGACCTTGGACCACTGATCTCACACAACCATTACATACACAGTAAGGCTGGAGACACACTAGCGATTTAAAAATCTGTCCAATTTTGATGGAGGAGAGTTGGATGAGTGTAATGCAATTGTCATGCGAGTGTCAGGCGCTTTTTGTGCGCGTACAATCCAATTTTTCACACCTAGCATCTGATTTACATCAGACTGCAGAGCGATTGTAACATAAGCTTTTACATAGAGAAATGTTCTAAATCAGTTACACAGAAATCAGTTAATTATGCAAATTGTCTCTTCAGAGAGGAAGAGAGCTAGAACTCTAGTGCCACCTTTTGGAAGGTAACAATCCTATAAGTCAATGTCGACCCTTTAACGAGCCTTATCACATGACCTAGGATAATAGCCAAACCAGAATCTCAATTTGCAGACACTGTGTTTCGGGGTTCAGCCCCTCGTCAGTGCAAAGCGGAGATCTGGTTTGGCTGTGTGAGAGGCGTCAGACCATTGTCCAAGAAATATCGTCACTCCTTGCGGAGATCAACATGCTAAGCATGCCGAGATGAGGAGACTTAAAGCCGCAATGCTCCTCTGGGAAATATGCTAATTATGCAAATTGTCTCTTCAGAGAGGAAGAGAGCTAGAACTCTAGTGCCACCTTTTGGAAGGTAGCAATCCTATAAGTCAATGTCGACCCTTTAACGAGCCTTATCACATGACCTAGGATCTCCGCTTTGCACTGACGAGGTGCAAAGTGTCCTGGATACCTTGAGTCCTGTCTCTTGGCCTTCCGGCATCGCCACTTCGGTGGCTTAAGCTGGTTGCTGCTTTAGGGAGATAGCCAGGAGGATTCAGGGAGAAGATCCTTGGAGTTGTGGACGATGGGAGTCCGACTTCAATTCTCTGGGACCGGTGATAGCCGGGTCAAAAATGGATTCCGGATTGAAATCGCTGAAGATAAGAAGTTGCATTTTTCCCTGGGATATTTGGTCAACATGGTGTTTTATGACATCCTGAAGATTCGGAAGTCCGATATAATATGCCTGCAGGAGTTCAGGAGGAAAGGCAGGTATGTGCTGGTGCTATCTTCTATGGCGGCTTGCCAGAATTTGTTTACTGCCCTGAAAAATGGAGTTGCAAATCCTTTGCTGGAAGGACTTACCTTTACTGTGCTATACTCTAAGGGGGATATCCCACTTGTGGTTTTCATGCACAACCCTTTTGTTTCCCTGGAGGACATTACTTTATTTTTGAAAAGACATTGCATTTATGTTCAGTACTCCCACAGGGTCCTGAATGGAGAAGGGCTCTGGACCGGGAAGTACAAATTTTTTGTGAGATTTGGGATGGATCCCCAAAGCCCGGGAGGCATCCATTACCCCCCTCTTAATTTTTCAATTGGGAAAAATAGTGTTTTTTTGTTTTTTCCAGATGCCCCACTGTATTGCAGGAGGTGTAAAAATTTCGGGCATACCCCGGATAGTTGCAAGGACATGCCAACTTGTAGGAATTGCAATGGTTCCGGCCATATGGCAAAAGACTGCACAAATCCTGTTATGTGTAATGCTTGTGGTGAGGAGGGCCATAAGTATCGGGATTGTAAGGCCAGGATCAGTCCTAGGTCTTACGCTGAGGTCACAGGTGGGGCAGCTGCGCCCCCTGCTGCTGTTGTTGACATTCCACAGGTTACAGACCCGGATCTTATTGAGGAACCTGAAATCATGGATGCACATGAGGAGGCCCTGCCCGAAACGGAGACTCCCAGCCCAGAGGTGGCAGGTTTGGAACTTGCTGAGGTTGAATGTGAGCTCCCTCATCAGTCTGATGTCTGTGGAGAGGGGGAGTTGGAGGGTTCTCTTGGTAATACCCCCAGTATATCTTGGTTAGCTACTGAGGAGGAGTTGACCAGTTGTGGAGATCAAGGTGATTTCACTCTTGCAAGGCCTCTGAGGAGGAGGAGGAGCCTGGAACTTCCTGTAAAAAGCCCAGAACGGATTGGGCGGACGCCGGTGAAGATTGTTTAAGTCCGGTGAGTGAACGTAGTTACCCTCAGAATGTCTTCTCCCCTGACACCAATGTTTTTTTAGGCATTCCCGCAGACGTAAACAGATTCGGGGAGTTGTAGTTCCAGATGGAAGACGAAAACGGCTGAAGAAGAAGTGGCCTGTTTGTCGTCATGTAAATAACACCATCATGTTATGGCTCCCCAAGCTGGTTGGGGCATTGCGTCCCTGAATGTCAGACAAATTAGATCTAAATCCAGGAGGGCAGTCGTCCTAGATTATATTAAACAGATGAATGCTCACATCTTTTGTCTTCAGGAATGTGGGATTGAGGACGCTCCAAGCGATAAGGACTGGCCTTACGGTCAGCATGTATGGTCTGGCTCATGTGTTAATAGGAATGATGGTGTAGGGATATTAATGGGTAACAGGGAGATTAGTTTAGATAGCTACACGGTGGTAGAGGTGGGTAGATGTATAATTGCACATGTTAGCTATAGGGGGTGGCTGGCTAGAATTATTAATGTGTACTGTCCATCAGGAAAGGATGGGAAAAAGGAGCGTCTGGCTCTTTTGGAAACATTAAGTTTGTTTCTTCTAGGCAAAATGCCTACAGTTTTAGACTTTAATTGCATCACAGAAGGGAATTGTGACATAACTGGTAAAAAGTTATCCAATCTTATTTCAGATTTTTCCCTTCTAGATGCTGCTGCTCTGAAATTTGGCATCCCACCACCGCCAACATACCATGCTGATAGGGGTGGTATTGCATCCAGAATAGATAAACACGGATTTTGGTAAAAACTTACCTGTAAAATCCTTTTCAGCGAAGGAAGGAAGAGAGACACAGTATTCATTACTGATGGGTAGGCGGAGCCCCAGATCAGGATGTCACCTCAGATCAAAAGAGTGCTGACTGGCTGGCCCCTCCAGCTCGGGCTCCTCCTACTCAGCTCCAGTCGTACCAAAGCTTTTAGGAAAAGAGCCAAGATCACCAGCGGAGCAACATAACCCCTTCTGAAGGAACTTCAGAGAAAAAACACAAGGATACAGGTTATGCATGCAAAGAAAGCCAAAAACCACAGAGTTCCAGGTACTACTCACGGAACCTGACTACTGCGATGAGCTGGCGATGCTGGAACAGAGCCTTAGCGCGCTGACCTCAGCCCAGATAATCGCTATCAGATAAGGCCGCGCTGCATCTGAAAACATCAACACACTTCTGCCTTGGGAGGGTGCTGTGTCTCTCTTCCTTCCTTCGCTGAAAAGGATTTTACAGGTAAGTTTTTTACCAAAATCCGTGTTTCAGCTGCAGATGGAAGGAAGAGAGCCACAGTATTCATTACTGATGGGACGTCCCAAAGCAGTTCAAAAATAAGGGTGGGAAAAACCAACAAAAGGCAGAAACCCAACAACCTTAACAACAAAGCGCAACCAGCGCTAAACACAAGTTCATCCAGAACTTTAAACTACAGCTGCCTGCAGGACCCTACGTCCGAGGGCTGCATCAGCGGAAGCACTGACGTCCACTTATAAAAACCTTGTAAACGTGTGGACAGAGCGCCAAGTTGCCGCTCGGCAGAGCTGCACTGCCGAGGCACCTTGATGAAAAGCCCACGATGAGGCCACAGCTCTCGTGGAATGGGCTCGAATCTTAATCGGGCAAGATTCACCCGAAGGCGGTAAGCTTCCAAAATAGCTGACCGGATCCAACGAGCTATAGAATCCTTGGAAGCTCGTTGACCACGCCGACGACCTGCTGGAACCACAAACAGGGAGTCCGTCTTACGAAAACCTTGAGTAATAGATAGATAAAACTTCAAGGCCCGCACTAAATCCAATGTGTGTAAATCTCGCTCTTTCGCATTCTTCGGATCCGGACAGAGTGAAGGCAACACAATATCCTGGTTAACATGAAATTGTGACACCACTTTAGGCAAAAAAATCACCCCGAGTGCGAAGCACTACACGATCCGGAAAAAACTCCAGAAAAGGAGGCGAACAAGAAAGAGCTGCCAACTCAGAAACTCTCCTCAAGGAAGTGACTGCAACAAGGAAAGCCACCTTCCAAGAAAATAAAGAAAGGCTAGCAGAAACCATAGGCTCAAAAGGTTTATGCTGAAGAGCCTCCAAAACAAGGTTGAGCCGCCAAGGAGACACGGGTGCCTTCCGCGGCGGAAACTTACGAGATATACCTCGGAAAAAAGGAGAGCACGTCTCTATTTGAAGCAATGGTTCTCCGGAACAATAAGGACAGAGCAGAAATCTGACCTTTCAGAGTGCTGACTGCCAAACCCTTGTCTAGCCCATGCTGCAGAAAAGCCAACAGGTTGGGAATGGAAAATTTTCTCGGGTTCCGAGAGGACCCAAACACCACGAAAAGAAGGTTTCCCAAATTTTGTGGTAAATCCTAGTAGTAGCCGGACATCTTGCGGCACGAAGGGTAGCAATGACCTCGGCTGAGAAACCTCTACGGGTCAAGATTTCGGTCTCAAGAGCCACGCCGTCAAACGCAGGGACATCAAGTCCGGATGACAAACGGGCCCCTGAGTCAACAAGTCCGGTTGAAGAGGGAGTGGAAAAGGAGGTGCCGCCAACAGCGACATTATTGTCGAGAACCACACCCTTCTTGGCCAGTCTGGAGCTATCAAAATAGCTGGAATTCTCTCTAGTCTGATCCGACGCAGTACTAGAGGAAGTAAGGATATCGGCGGGAATACATAGATCAGCTCGAACTGATCCCACTGAGCCACTAGAGCATCCACCGCCATCGCCTTTGGGTCCTTGTACCTGGACATGAACGTCGGTAACTTGGCATTGGACCTGGATGCCATCAAATCCACTTGGGGGGTTCCCCAGCGAGAGCACAGTAGTGCAAAAACTTCCGGGTGAAGGCTCCATTCCCCGGGATCCATCCTTCTGCGACTGAGAAAGTCCGCTGTAATATTCTGAACCCCTGGAATGTGAATCGCCGAAATGAATGGTACACTCGCCTCTGCCCAAATCAGAATTCGGGACACCTCTACCATGAGTCTGGAACTCCTTGTCCCACCTTGGTGATTGATATACGCGACAGCCGTCGCATTGTCTGTCTGCACTCGGACTGGCAGACCGCTCAAAGGGACCGTCCAATGTTGGAGGCAAAGGAAAATCGCCCTCAATTCCAGGATGTTGATCGGAAGAAAAGACTCTTCCGATGACCATACCCCCTGAATCCAGAGATTGTTCCAAACACCCCCCCAGCCCGTCAGGCTGGCATCGGTGGTTATGACTGACCACTTCGGAGGGAGGAAAGACTTCCCCAGGGAGAATGCCCCTGGACGTAACCACCATTCTAGAGAATCCCGCACCGCGCGAGAAATGGTGACACTGCAATCCAGCGATTGCGACTGGTTCCATCGACTCAAGATGAACCTTTGGAGAGTCCTGGAATGGAACTGGGCAAAAGGAATTGCCTCCATGGACGCCACCATCAGTCCCAGAAGACGCATACACTTCCGTAGGGACATTGCCGTTGAGGATTTCATAATCTGTACATGTCGAAGAAGACATGACTGTTTGTCTGGTGGTAGGGAAACTACCGACCGAAACGTGTCGAGATGCATTCCCAAAAAGAGGATTGTCCTCGATGGTTCCAGGGACGACTTCTCCCAATTGACCAGCCAACCGAAGTCCTTCAGAAACTGAAGAGACAAATCCCGAGCCGTCAACGCCTCCTCCTCCGAGGAAGCCACGATCAAAAGATCGTCCAGATAAGGGAGAATCGTAATCCCCTGTCTTCGAAGGATTGCCATGAGTGGCGCCAGAATTTTTGTAAAGACCCTTGGCGCTGAGGCTAAGCCGAACGGCAGAGCCACGAACTGGTAATGATTCTGACCTATGGCAAATCGAAGAAAGCGCTGATGAGCCTTTCCGATGGGAATATGCAAATAGGCGTCGCGAATGTCGATTGACACCAGAAAATCGTTCTGTGACAGAGCTGCCACAACGGAACGAAGCGACTCCATGCGAAATTTCCGGGCATGGACATGCCGGTTTAATCGCTTGAGATCCAGAATCGGGCGAAATTTGTTCTCCTTTTTGGGAACTATAAAAAGGTTGGAATAAAAACCTTTCCCTCGGTCCTCTGACGGAACCGGTATCACTACACCCTTTTGTAGCAGAGATTCGACCTCTCGCTGTAGAGCGACAACAAGCTCGGGTTCCGACGGAACGTGAGATTGACAAAAAACATTTGGGGGTCGAGAAGCAAACTCTATGAAATAGCCTGCCGACACTATCCGCGTTACCCAGGAATCTGGAACGCGAGCCATCCAAGTCTCCTTGAAAAGAAGCAGGCGACCCCCCACTCGAGAATCCTCGAGTGGACCCCTGGCGTCAATCCGACTTTGCGGGCTTCTTGTCAAGTTCCCGCTTGTCCTGGCGGAAACTCTGCTTCCAGGGAGTACGAGTTTTCTGAGAGGATTTCTTTCCTGAGAAGGAAGGACGACCCGATCCCACGAGGAGTGACTAGATCGTCCTCGGCCCCGAAAGGACCGCCGACCACTATAGACACCAGGCTTACTGGACACCGAGGCCATGGCCCTACGCTGTGGTAATGCTGATTCCTTCGCCTTAGCCTTGGAAATCAGCTCTGTGAGGTCGGATCCAAAAAGATGGCCACCCTTGTAAGGTAAGGCCAACAACCCTTGTTTGGAAACTGCGTCCCGGCCCACTGTCTGAGCCATAAGCTCTTCTGACTGTGACCGCTGAAGCTTGCGCTTTGGCCAGCAGAGATGCCGTATCCAGACCGGCATCAAAGATATAACAGGCTGCCGTTTCTAACCATTCACAAGTTTCCCGTATCTCAGATAACGGAGATTCATTTTGCAACTCCGTCTTCAGACGTGCCAACCAGCTTAGAGAAGCTCTAGCAGCACACATGGATCCTAGCACTGCTCGAAATCCATGACCCGCAGCCTCATAGCTTGCTTTTGCCGCCAATTCTGCCTTTCTATCCAAAGGCTCCTGTAAGCTCGCTTTTCCCTTAATAGGGAGTAGTGAGGATTTACTAAGCTGAGATAAAGACACATCCACTTCAGGAGCAGAAGTCCAATTAGCCTTTAACTCCGCAGAGCAAGGATAAAGTGTATCCAAGAAATGCGTTCCATGAAAACGCTTATCTGGACATAGACGTTCCTCCTCTATTACACTATTAAGCTCATCCAGAGCTGGCAATGTTGTACGCGAAGCACGGGACTCCTGGAACATGCGTGCTGATTTACCAGGACGACTAGTTACCTCCTCCGGTAACTGTAATATATCTCTCATGGCTTCAATCAATGCCTCCGTACGCTTCGCCATAGAGGAACGCCCCTGCGGCTCGTCCGCATCTGAATCGGATATTTCTCCATCCGAATTTAAAGGGGAACTCTGCCCAATATCAGATACATCTGACTCGCTCCATGTAGAGGCCGGTAACGGCCTGCGTCGCTTCCTCTGAGAGGAATTAGCAGACACATATTGACCTAAAAGGTCAGACAAGTTGTTGATCGATCGAGCGATATCGTCCAATTTTCCACCGCTGTCGACCGCAGCGCTAGACGCTGTGGAGGTCTGCGTATCTGATTGCCGCAATGGCACTGGGACGTGGTCCGCGGCATCTGAACTCTGTTCAGACATGTCTCACCTGTATGAGCAGGTCAAAGCGGTAATACCAGCAAAAACTATGCGTTTTTTTTTTTTTTTTTTTTTAAACGCTGAAGGGTTAACGCTCCACCAAGCAGGGTTACCCCAGCGGTATTCAGTCAAAAAATTTAGCTGGTAGAAATAACCCTCAGAGGGGTTAATATTGCAAACTCACCACAATATATATATTTGTGAGCCCCAGCCAATTTTTATGTCTCTAATGAGACTGCAGCTGCAGGATAGCGATCGCTGCGCTGCAGGGTGAGGAATCAGCACTCACCCAGCTGGCCGTGGTGTCTTATGAGGAGAGGAGCGGTCTGAGGAGCCCAGGAGCCTGTGTAATGGCCGCCACAGTGAGGGAGTCGCAGGAGAAACGCCAGAGCGCGCGTCTTCCTGCTCAGAAGACCGGGAATAGTTAGGCCACGCCCCCCGCCAGCTCGAATATTGAGCGCGAACTCCCCCGCTCCTGCTCCCTCTCTGTCCTGCAGGTATCTGCCTGCGGACAAAAAATCACCACATCTACTTGTAACAGCGCTGTCACCGCAGCGCTGAAGCATACTGATATACATGTAGTAGCGCTGTCACAGCAGCGCTGAAGCATACTGACATACAAGTAATAGCGCTGCTCATTCAGACGCTAAAGCACTCACACATAATTATAATCAAAAATTTGTGTGGAGTACTCACCAGCCAAGGCGCCACAGGGACCCTCAGGGGTTTCTGGCGCTGTGCCCATGCTTCCCCCCAGGGCGAAGAACGCAGTGACCGCACGTGTGGTTTGCGTCCCGCCAGGGAAGCTCTCCTCATCCCCCAGGGCCGGCAAGGATTCTGCAGGGACTTTGAGTAAATACAGATCCGCCAAGGGAGAGGTTGGGGTACAGCAGCGCTGGTACCCCTGAGACCTCTAGACCAACTAGTGATCCAAGTCTCCTGTCGGAATATAAAATAATAAAATCTTCTGAGGAGCTGCATTAGCAGCGACCATCCTCTGAGACCTCAAATCTTAGACTGGAGCTGAGTAGGAGGAGCCCGAGCTGGAGGGGCCAGCCAGTCAGCACTCTTTTGATCTGAGGTGACATCCTGATCTGGGGCTCCGCCTACCCATCAGTAATGAATACTGTGGCTCTCTTCCTTCCATCTGCAGCTGAAAATGTTGTTTTCCAAAAATATGTTGTGTATGAATTTTGAACAAAATGCTGTACCTTTTTCTGATCATGAGTGTTTGAGAGGTGTGTTTAGTGCGATTGATGACCGTGTGTATGGTGGTGGGGTTTGGAAGCTGAACGTTAGGTTGTTAGAAGATAAGGATGTGATGAATGAATTAAAAATAAAGTATAAAGAGTGGAGAGTATGTAAGAGGAATTTTGCGTGTGTGCTGGAATGGTGGGACTGGGTTAAGGTGTGTTGCAAAAAATTCTTAAAAAAATGGGGCTATAAAAAAGCTGCTATTTATCGGGAAAGATTTAATGATTTAAACAGGCGTATAGACTGGTTAAGGAAGTGTGGAGAAAGTGGGATGGATGTGTCTGATGAGCGGGCTGAGACAAAGAGTGAACTAAAGCGTGTTATGGATGCGAAAGGAAAGGAAATCATCTATCGCACCAAAATAGAACATCTTGAGAAAGATGAAAAGTGC
>JARQOD010011823.1:0-21975 GCA_033576555.1 Oophaga sylvatica
AAGAGGAGGAGGTTTCCCCAGCGGGGATCGACTCGCGCTGTGGGTTTTTGGCGGGCCCCCAAAAACAGTCCAAAAAGGTGTTAGAAAACAAAAAAGTTGCAGGCCCGGGTTTTTGGGCCCGCGGTCAAAAGCACAGGTTTTCAAGCCCTAAAAATTTATCCCTAGAGAAAGAGTCAGGGGGCATTTTTTTCCAAAATTCCTTTTTTAGAGGCAAAGGGGTTATCTGTAAAAAAGTGCGGAAGGCTTTTGGGAAAAAGGGGAAAAATCTCCGAAAAATTTTAAAACCATTGCATTTTTAGACTTTAAACCCCGGGACTTGCAAGCGGGGGGGGGGACTCCCCAAAAACCCATTTGCAACATGCCCCCGCTCCCAGAAGGTAACCCGCAAAATTAAAAACGCACCCCCTTTGTAAGCCCACCGGTTAGCCCCCACCGAAAAAAAATTTTTGGGGGGTTGCCCAAAAAGGCCCAAAAACGTCGGGAAAAACACAATTTTTTTTCCAACAAAAGATGAAACTGGCCATCCCCTCACCCCAAAAACCCCCCCGTTCCCCCTATTTTCCCCCTTTTGCAGCTCCGTCCAGTTCCCCCTAGCAAACTCTGGTTGGGGAAAAAAAAAATACCATCCCCTTTATCCCCGACACGGCTTTGAAACGCCACATTCCCCAAAAATTTATTCATTAAAAATGTTTCCCCCCTTTTTGGTTTTTAAAGCACGGGGGTTCGAAAACCTCATGGCCCCACCTTTCCCCCGCTATGAAAACCCCTGGGGACTTTTTTCTAAAAAAGCCTCCCCCCTCCCCTGCATGTGAAAAAAACCCTTTTTCCATGGACTCAAAAAATCAGTGAGGGAAAGGGGCACCCACAACGAGCAAAGGGCCAGTAGGAGGCCCCCGGGGCCTTTTTTTGTCCTCACTCGCAAAGGGGGTTTAAAGGGGGGAAAAAAGGGCCAAAGGGGCGGGGGGGGGGGGACAGTGCTCCCCCCCCAGGGTTTGGGGAAAAAAGTTGGCGTGGGGTTCGACCCCCTTCCCCCCAAAAGCAAAAAAAAATCAAAAAAGCGCTGTCACCAACACCCCAAACTGCAGGTCCAGTTTTGCCCCAAAAAGGGGCCCCTATCGAAAGTAGGGGTAATGTCAGCAGGTGTTTTTAAAAATGTTTTTTTGGGCGAAACAGACACACCCCCGGGGTCGGCCAACTCTTTCAGGGGAAAAAAGGGGTCAAAGGGTGGGGCAGTTTACATTTTGGCCCGGCAAGGTAGCAGTGAAAAGGCGTAATTTTTTTGGTGGCCATTTGCCCGGGGAAAACCCAAACATACCTTCCGGGTCATACCCTTTAACCGGGGGTACAGTGTTCATAAAAAATTATCTAAAAATTACCGCCCCCCTCCAAAAATGCGAAGACGGGGCTCCAATCCGTCGCCCCCCGTTGACTCCAGTCGTATCCCAAAAGGCTGCAGGACACCCAACCCCCCCCCAAAAAACCCTGTTTTGATTGGTTTAAATGAGGGGACGGGGGAAAAAAAGCCCAAAGGGAGCCGAAACCTGAAGGGGTTTGGGAAAAAGGGGGGTTTCAGATCCTAAACAACCAAAATTAAAAACAGCCTTTTTGGGGGCCCTTTGGGGGGTTTTAGATGCCTCGGCAACCCCCAAAAGGGGAAAAGGCACCCCCCCAAAAAAAAGGGGGGTTTTTGACAAGACGAAAAAAAAACACGGGCCCCAAAAAAAGAGTGAGCAAAAAGGGGGGCCAAACCCTGCCTAAAAAGGGGGGCATGCAGAATACTATTTCCCAACCCCGCAAAACCCTACAAAACTTCCAACCCCTTCTATTTTAAAAAAAGCGAGACACACGATTCGCCCCCCCATAAAAATTTTCCCAGTGTGAAAAAGGGTAAAATCAACCCCCTCAAAAAGCGGGAAAGAAAAATTTAAAAAATTTTAAAAAAGGGGCTTTCTAAAAAAAGAAAATTGCAACCCCCGGAGGGGCCCCGGTTAAACCCTTTTCCCCAAAAGGGCTGACAAAAAGGGGAAAAAACAAAAACAAAAGAAAAAAGCAGAAAAAAAACTTATCTGAAAGGGGAAAAAAGAAGGCAAAACCCAGCAGACTTCCAAAGAACCCCCAAAAAACAATTGATCAACCCGGGGGGGGTCGGGAAGGGTCCCTTTTCACCCAGTTTTGTGAAATCCGTTTTCCCGGGTTTTTTTGGGGGGGAGGGGCCCCCTTTTTTCGTACAGCCCCAGTAACCCCCCAACCCCCCGAGGGGGCCTCAGTCAGAAAATTGGGCTCCCAAAAGTTCACCCAAAACACCCCTAATATAGATGTTGCAAAAAAAGGGGGAACTCCCCATGCACATGGTTTAGGGCCCGTGTGAAAAGGGGTAGGCTGAAAACATTTTTGGGAGGGGAAAAAGGGGGCATTTGGGGGCAGACACAATTTTTGGGGGGTTTCGTGGCAAAGTTTAAAGACCTCTGTAAATCCTTTGGTTTTGGGGGAATGCACAGGGCAAGCGGACAACGCCCCCCCTGCATGAGCATTTCCCCCTTTTGGTTCTCATGAAAAAATTTACGCACATTTAAAGGGTCAGGCGTTGACCCCGGGAGGAGGGGAAAACCTTGTTTACGTCGGGGGTTTCGCCGGGAAAATGCCTGGACGAGGGGAGGAAGAAGAGGAAGAGGGGAGGGGAAGGGGGGTTTATTATTTTGGGGAGGGGGGATGCTTCTCGGGGGAAAAAAAAAAAGTTGGTTTTAAAAAGGGAGTAAGGGTTTGTTTTGGCTGGAGGGAGTGGATTTGGCAAAAATGCCCCCACCCCCCCATGGCAGTGCATTTATTGGGCACCCGGGAAAAATTGGGGCCCCATGTTGTTAAAGTTTTGGGGGTCCAAAAAGGGACCCCCCCCTTTTCAAAAATTTTAAAAAAGGTGATGACTACTGGGGGCCGCATCCCGTCCAGATAAAGGCAAATTACAGAACGTCATGCCAAGGGGGAAACCCAGAGCAAAATTTTTGGGGGCAAACAAACCCTCTGGAAAAAACCCTTTGTTTGAGGCTTTCAGCAAACCCCCCCGCGCTTTCGGTTCTACCCCGAGCCGTATGGGCCAAATTTAAGAGGTGTTCATGGGCACCCCAGCCCAAAAGGGGGGTTTTTTTACAGGGGGGTTTTTGAATTTGTGGACGAAATTTTTTTAGGGGGAAAAATCACACGGCCCCCCAAAAGTAATTTTTTTAGCAACGGGGGGGGACAGCATTGTCCCCTTTTTTTAAAAATTACTTCTTCCCCCCATCGATGTTCTCCCCACCGGTTTTCCCTTTTTTAAAGGGCCCGTAAACTGGACACCTGGCCTGAAATTTGGGGCCCAAAATGCCTTTTCGGAGCTCTTGCCCGCTGGGAGTTGCACAGAAAAAATCCCAGTGCTGTGGATAACCTGACAGAAAGAAAGGGCACTCTGTCGAGCAAAATGTTGGGATCAACCTTTTTTAAAAGAAACCCGCAAAAAGGTTTTTAAAAGGGTTTTTTTCCCCCCTTCCCCCCTAAAAACATAGGTTGCCAGCAAAAATGGGTCACTTTGTTTTCCCCTTCCCCGGATTTTCCAATTTTCCCCCCTTTTTAGTGCTTTTGTCCATTTTTTCAACCCCAACAAAATTTTTTATTTTTTCCAAACCCCCCCATTGGGGGCCCCCCTCACCCCCCCCCAAAAATTTTTTATTTGGTGTGATCCTTTTTTTAGCCCGTTGGGGCCGTGTCTTGACTTGGAAAAAAAACGGAGATTTTCAATTTTACCAAAACCCCGTTTTTCGTACAGCGTCCACTTTTAATCCCCCACCCCCCTTTTTTAGTTTTTATTTCTGGGGTTTTTCAATCTGAGCCCGTAAACCCGGTTGACTCTGGGAAAAAAAACGGGGATTTAAATTTCACCAAAACCCCCTTTTTCAGCGCCCCCCTTTTAAACATTAAAAAATTTTAGTTTTTTTTTTCTGGGGTTTACAATACTAGCCCCTTAGAGTCAGTTCTGACCGGCAAAAAAATTAAGGAATTTTTTTTTTCCCCAACCCCCCCATAAGCTGGGGCTTGAATTTCATTACCCTTTTTTTAGTTTTTTTTTTTTTTGTTTTGTTTCGGAGCTGAGGAGAAAAAAAAAAAATAGCAAAAAACCCGAACACCCGAGAGGCGGGGGAAAAAAATGGGTTGCAAACCCAAAAAACGCCAAAACCCAGAAGTAGCCGTGGAGGGACCCCGGTGTCCTAGACCCCGTTACAGCCCGGGGGGGGAAACACACCTAAGACAAAAAGGAAAGTAACTGCCCCATACAAAACCCCCCCAAAAAAACAGGGGAAACCCCAAAAATTTTAAAAGCAGTTAGACAAGAAGGGAAAAAACAAAAAACACAGAAAATAGCTAAGAAAAACCCCTTTGGGCCCCAAAATTTAGTAAAAAGTATAAAAAAATTCTGTCTGAAACCCCAAAAAAAAAACCTTTCAAAAAACCAAAACTTCTGATTAAAAAAACCTGGGGGTAAAACGATCTTCCCCCCAAAAAAAAGTTTTCTGGTGCAAAAACACAGCAATTTTAAAAAAACAAAAAGCGAACGGGGGAAAAGAGAAAAATGAAAAAAAAAAACGGAGCAAAATGCAGAGCCCCGGCCCTAAAAGGATCCTTGTGTGAACCCACCCTAGCGGGCCCTATTGGCAATTGTATATGGCCCGGCACCCCCTCCTTGAATGGGTATGTGGAAGGGGTTTTTTTTAAAATTTAATTTTGCCCCCTTGTGGTAAATCTTGTTTTTTGGGGGTGGGCACCCCGTATGCTTTGTTTGAATCTGGGGGGGTGGTTTCTGCCCTTTTTTGGGGTTTTTTTATTGAAAATTTTTTGGGGACCCGAGTCTCCTTTAGGGCTTTGGTTTGGGTAGTGTAATCCAAAGGCCTGAGAGGCAGGGGTTGCCCTGAAATTTTTTGGGGATTTTGAATATTTTTTAAATAACTTTAAAATTTCCCCGGGGGTTTTGCTGGGAAAAATTTTCCCCTTTTTTTCCCTTTTTATTCGGGGGGATCCAACTGAGCCCGGAGGTCTTTGTCTGCCTCCTGAAAATAAAAAAGGGGATTTTTAAAATTTTTTACAAAAAAAAAATTTTTTTGAACTGTGATCAGTACCCCTTTTTCATTTTTTTTATATTTTTGTGTAAACCAAGAGCCCCGGGGCGTTTGTGTTTTGCCCCTGAAATATTTTTAAGGATTAGGAAATAATTTTCCCAAATTTTAAAACCCCTATTCTTTTTTAAAAAACCCTTTTTTTTTTTTTTTAAAAAATTTTGGTTGATCCATACTAAGCCTGTAAAAAGGGGCTTTTGTTACCCAGAAAAATTTTACAAGTTTTTCAAACCCTAGGGGTGTGTGTGAAGGTTCATTTCTGGTGCTTTTTCCCAAAAAAAATCCCCCCTAGTATAAACCCCCCCCCTTTTTTAAAAACGGGGGGGAAAAAAAAACCCCCCCCCCCTTTTTCCCGAGTCACGTTTCCCCTTTTTCCCCGTCGCCTGCATCAGGCATTAATGTTTTTAATGTGGCTCCCAGGCGGGGGAAATTTTTCCCCCCTTAACCCCGGGGGGCCGCTTTTTTCCCCAAAAGGGCTTTTTTCCTTTTGGGCCCCTTTGGAGTAATTCAAATTTTTTTGGGTTTTAAAACCGGTGGGGCTTGCTAAAAAAAACCCAAAGTTTTGTTTTTAAACCCTGCCCCGAGGGCATCGTTCCCCTGTTTCGGTAAACCCGGAACCCAACAGAAAACCCCAAAGGGGGGGAAAATTCTGGGTTTTTCCCCAAAATACCCCCAAGTGTGGGGCCCCTTTGGAAACCCTCATTTCAAAAAAGGGCCATTTATAGGTTGCCAATTTTTTAGGTTCACCAAAAGGTTTTAAATTTTTGATATCCGGGCTCAAACCATAGCTTGTAGCCCGGGGAGGTGGCTAAAAGGGGCCCGGCCCTTTTTTTTAGGTCAGAAATGACTTGCAAAAGTTTTTTGTGAAGTTCCCCGTAGGTTTTTTGGGGAGAAGAGACTACCCCGAACATGCTTTTGGGTCCCCCTTCCCCCCCCGGCTGCCTGTATATATCAACAACCAAAGGGGTTTTTTTTCTTTTAAAACCCATTTTTTTTCTTTAAAATTTCATTTAATAAATTTTTGTCCGTTTTTTTCACTTTTTTTTTATATAAGATTTTCCTTTTTTTAAGGAATAAAACCTTTAAAAATTTTTATTTGTTTCTCCCCGCCTAAAACGAATTTTGCAGTGCCGAAAAAACTACGCTTTTTTTTGGGGGTTTTGACCCTCTTGATAAATTGTTATTAAGTCAAACCCGAGCGGGGGGCAAAAAGGGGAAAGGGGGTTTTAAAGTGTTAATTTTTTACGGGGGCGTGACCGCGGGGTTTTTTAAAAGGGTATTCCGGGGGCAGCCCGGAAATTTTTAAAACCCCCCCAAAAAACACGTGCCCAAAAACCCCGCACACATCCAATGCCCGTTGGGACCTTTTTTCCCAGGTCATTTCCCCCCCTGCCCGGGGTTTTAAAGGGGGGGGGCCCCGGGGCTGCAATTTCCCCCCAAGGGAAAAGGGGGGTTTTTAAAAACCCGCAGTTTACTGGGGCGGACGGCAAAACCGTCGGTGTGTGCCGTTCCCTTACATTGGTTTTTCAGCGGGGGGGAACCCAAAACCCTGCCCCCCCCGGTACCGGGGGCGGGGCTTTTTGGCCCGTTATCACATTTGGTGGCCGCGGTGGGATCACAACCCCTGAAACCCCCCCCTACCCTTTTTTGGCGGACTTTGGGGCCCCCCAAAAATATTTGGGGGAAGCGGTGGGATTAAGAGAAAAATTTGGACTGGTTTGGAATTTAAAATTTACAAAAAACTTGCAGGTTTTTTCACGACCCCGGCATCAAAAAATTTTGGAGAACAGGGCTCAGTGTTTATTTGTCCTGAGAAATTTTTGTGTATTTTTTGGGTTTCCCCCCCCCTTTTTTTGGGTTTTTTTTTCCATTTTTTTATTTGGCAACCTGGGTACGGGGGGTTTCGACTGGGATAAACGGGAAAAGAAGGAACTTTTTGCCAGTGCGAGGGGAGGAAGATTTCCCCCCTGGGGCCCAAAACCCCAAGGGCCCAAGGCCCGGCCCTGAGGGGACGGGGGGGTGTAGAGCGAGGAGGGGCAGGACCCGGGGCCCCAAATTGGTGCCCAGGGCAAGGGGCCCCACCCCGGGTGGTTAACCCCGGGGGGGGGTGGCCCCTTTTTGCAGGCGGGGCCCCCCGGGGGACTCCCAACCCCACCGTTTATGGGCGCCTGGAGCTGATCCGCGATACCAGCAGGAGGCCAAAAAAAAAGGGGAGGTGAGATGCCGAGGGGAAAAAAACCCCCCAAAGGCCCCAAAAAAGCCGGCGGGGAATCAGAAGCCCATGAACTGGAGGCTTGACAGGGGGGAATGCCCTCCACAGCCCGAGCTTTTGCCCCGCAGACCAGGTCCCCAAACCCCCGGGCCGGGGACCCTTTTTGTGATGGAAAAAAGGGCAGACTTTTGGGGGCTTTCGCGGCCTTTTTTGGGAAAATTGCGACATTTCCGGGGGACAACCTGGGGCCCGGTTTCGGCTCCCCCGGGTTAAAAAAGGGGGGGGGCTCGGAGGCGTTTGCTTTCCCACCCGGACAAGATACAATTCCCGGATCAAGCAGGCCCCGATCGCCCCAAATCCCCTAACCCCCGAGTAACCCAAAAAAAATTGGGGAAACCCCCAAAAGGGCCCCCTTTCGTTTTGGATGGGGTGAAAAGGGTTTAAAAACCCCCTTTTAAAACCCGGGACCCCGGACTGCGTTGCACCTATGAGGGGGCTAAAAAACCCCGATATCAAACCCAATTCCCGCATCTGGCCCACGAGGTCCCACATTCATTCCCGGACCGGAAAACCAAGGGGGCGGGGACAACAGCCCCGGGCGCCGGGCGTATGGGCCAACCCGGGGGAAAAACCCCGGGGTTTTGGGAAAACCCGTCCCCCCCCCTGGGGAAGGGGGGGGCCTAAACCCCAAACCCCCGTGCCCCTCCGTGTCCCCTGGGGCACTACCCCCCTTTTCCACGCCCCGGCCAAATCAAAACCCCCCCCCATTTTTCTCCTGAAAAGGGGGCTGGGGCACATCAGCCCCACCTGTCCGGAGGGGCGAAAAACCCCCCCCCCCAAAGGCCCCCGGGGCCCAAAACCCCCGTTTTTTGGGGGGGGTGGGGGGGGGGAGGGTTTTTGGAAAAAAGTGCCCCCTCCCCGGGGGGGGCCCCTCTTTACAGGCCCAAGGAAAACCCGGGGGTGGCGAACCCCCATCCGCCCCCAAAAGGGGGCCCCGAAGATTTTTTTCCGGGGGGAAAAACCCTTAAAAGTCACAGGGTTTTGGGGGGGGCCACCCCCCTTGCCCGAAAAGCCCCAGTTTTTTTTTGAGGGGGTTCCCCGGGGGCGGGGTGAAGGGGAAATGGGGGTGCCGAAAACCTGCCCCCTGAGTTTTTTTGGGGGGTGATCGGGGGGGATGGTGGGGTATATTCCCCGACACCCCCCCTTCCCCCAAAAAAAAAGAAAGGGGAAAAATTAACCATGATTTGTTTTTTGAGAGGGGGAAAAAAATTTTTACCTTAAGTTTTCGAAGGGGATGCAACGAAAACCCTTTTTTTTCCCTAGGAAGTTTTTTTTTGATGTATCTTTCCACGAAAACTTTAAACCCCCTTTTTCCCCCCCTGGTAGAGGCCCCAGGACAGGAGCGTTCGTCCCTCGCTCTGCGGAGGAGAAGGGGGAACCCCTGCAGGACAAGCGACATCTCAAGGAAATGGGGGGGGTGCATGGGGAACCCCGGGGGGGAAAGGGAAGCCATGACATCCAGGCCCCGAAAGGGAAAGGTAACTGGGCCTAAAAAGCACCCCCGAAGGGGGGGGGGTGGAGGGGGGAAAGGGGCCCTAGCAGCGCGGGGTGAAAGGGGCTATAGAAAACCCCCGGGGGGATCATTGTATGCTGTCAAACCCCCCAAAGTGCCCCGGGGCAGGGGGGCCCTGCCATTGGACCCCCCCGCTACAGGGAAAAATGAACCCAAGGGGGGGCCCGGCCGGGCCCAAGGGGGCCCCGGAGGGAAAGGGAAAACCCCGACGCATTCGGGTCCCCGCCGGAGTTCCAGGGCCCTCTGCAAATCAGAACAGCCCGGAGAACTTTAGGGCACCTCCCGGACGCCCCCCTCCCCGGGGGGTAAAGGGGGGGTTTCTGGGGAGGGGTTGACCCCGGGAAAACCCTACCCGGAGATTCCCCCAAAAAGGGGTTGGGGTTTGGGGGGGGAAAAAGGGGTCGTTTTTCCCCCCCGTTTTTTGGTGAGTTGTTTTGGGGGGGCCCATAGTTTCCCCCTTTCTGGCACTTGGGGATTAGAAAAAAAAAAGGGGGGGGCCCTTTTCCAAAACTTTTTTTTGGCCCCAAAATGGGGAAAATTGATAACTTCTGCCGTTTTTACACCCGTCAAAGGTGGGGAAGGGGGGCCCGCTCCTTTTAAGGGCCCCCCCCAACCCCTTTTTCCGTGATGAGGGGCCTTTCCCCGGGGATGCGGGGACAATTGGGGCCCGGGGCCTTCCCCCGCAGCTCGAAAAATACATCCTGACTGGGAAATCGTACCCCGGCCCGGGGGCGGAGTTGTCCCAACTAGGGAGATAAGGTGGCAAATGCACTGGTGACCATCTTTTAGGGTAGGATTTCCCAGGGAAAATCTTACCGACAAGGGACCCAATTTTATGTCTCGCCTAATAAAGGCTCTTGCAGCAAAATGCAGGTGACGCGTATGGTATCGAGTGCGTATCACCCACAGCCCAAAAGGTTTGTGTAGCGCTTTAACGTAACCCTCAAACAGATGCTCCGCATGCTGGTTGGACCAGGGACGCGTTGGAGCGGTACCCTCCCACACCTGCTTTGCCTACAAGAAGTCCCGCAGGCCTCGACGGGGTTTCTCCCCCTTCGAGCTCCTTATGGAAGGCGAGTCCGGGGCCCCTTGGGTTGATAAGAAATCCGGAAGATGAGCCAAACCCCACGGAAGTGTCCATCGTGGTTATGTCATCGCTTCCGCGACGATGCAGACCTTGACGCAGTTGGTGCATGACAACATGACGCAGGTCAGGCTGACCAAAGCACTGGTACGACCAGAACGCCCGGGAGCGGACCTACCAGGTGGGTCAAAAGGTGGGGTGCTGGCCCCGTACCAAAAGGATAATTCAGGCAGCCTGGGAAGGCCCGTACGTCGTGCACCAACAGCTCAACCCACCCCCTACGTGGTCACGCTTGACCCCCACTCGGGGTAGGCGCAAGGCTTTCACGTCAACATGATGAAGGCCCATCACGAACGTGAAGCCTGCGCCTACCGGTCTGCAATCTGCCCCGAGACGGGGAAGAGGATCCCCTCCTACATGCTGGCCCAAACAATGCCAATGGGTCCATTGAGGACATGGAGGTAAATGCCTCGCTAACCGCCTCCCGGGGTTGCAGTTGCTGCCCACTCTGGAATCCTTTTTTCGGCCGTGTTCACAAACCGACCCGAAGGACCAAGTTGGCAGTCCCGAGGTGGACACGGGGAATAAACGCCCCGTTACGGCGGACCCCTTATTGGGAAATCTCTGAGGAAGTGCAGCAAAATTTGCGCCGGAATCCATGAGATGTTGCAGCTGGGGTGATCCGGCAGACCAAAAGCGCGTGGGCCTCACCTGTAGTTTTCGTGCCAAAAAAAGGATCGGACCACCCGGTTTGCGTGGACTACAGGGGGCTCAAAGCCATCACTACCTCTGATGCGCACCCAATGCCACGCATCGAGGGTCTGCTGGAGCGGTTGGCGAATGCCAAGTACATACCATCATGGATCTGAGCCGGGGATACTGGCAGATTCCCCTGAGCCCGCGGCGCAGGAGAAATCTGCCTTTATCACCCCTTTTTGGACGTACGAATCCACGGCATGCCTTTCGGCTGAAGAAATGCCCGCCACTTTTCGGGATGGTCAACCACCTGCTTCAGGGACTGGAGGGTACGCTTGGCTACCTGGATGACATTGCCGTCTTCATTCCACCTGGGGGGAACACCCCACAGCTCTCCAGGGGGGTGCTCAAGCGTATTCACCGGCAGGTTGACCATCAAGCCGGGAAAAATGCCAGATGGCATGAGGGGGGTCCACTACCTGGGGCACCGGGGGGAGGCGGGGGTTCAAGAGTCCGACCCGAGAAAGTGGACGCGACGTGTCCTGGCCCACCCCCCGGACCAAAAAAACAGGTGAAGTCCCTTTTCCCGGGCACTGCGGGTACTACAGGCGTTTCGTACCGAACTATACGCCATTGCAAAACCCTTGACGACCTCACCAAGGGCGGTCTCCCCAAACGTCAACTGGACAGATGGCTGTGAGGCGGCATTCCATCTTTGAAAACAGCCCGGCAGTCTCCATGTTGAGAGCCGTCGACAGCAGTCGGCCCTTCCTGGTACAGACTGCGCCAGCGAATTTGGCCTCGGTGCTGTACCGCCAGGTTGAATTTGGGGAACCAGGAGCACCCCTGTTTGTACCTGAGCCGGAAACTTCTGCCAAGGGAAGGGCATACTCCACCATCGAGAAGGAGTGCCTGGCCATGGTCTGGGCACTGCAACGTTTGCACCCTACCTGTACGGGCGCACCTTCCAGGTGGTCACCGACCCAACCCTCTGAGCTGGCTGCAACAGTGTCCGGAACCAATGGTAGGTTGCTACGCTGGAGCCTTGCCCTGCAGCGTATGATTTTGCCGTACAACAAAAGAAAGGCAGTGATCATGGAATGCTGATGGTTATCACAAGTGGCGAACCCGCTGAGGTGCGCATGTCGGATTACCGAGAGGTCATGCCTCCGTAGCGCCCTCTAAAGGGGGGAGGTGTGATGATACTGAAGCTTCATTTCGGTGCTGTTTCCAGAACTCCCCCCCCAAGTAACAACCCCCCCCGTTTGCAGCACAGGGCAAACTACCCCTCCCTCCTTTTCTCTGCAGCTCACGCTTCCCTTCCCCCCTGTCACCTGCACTCAGGCGTGTAATGTTGAAAAGTAGCTGCCATGCTGGAAGTTTTCCCTTCACCGCAGGGGTCCTGCATTGTCCAAAACACGTGCTTTCTTCCTATAGCAGCCTTTGGAGTAATTCATTTTTTGGTTAATAACACGGGTGGGAGCATTCGCTAGAAACACGAAAGTTACTGTGTTGAACCATGCGCCGATGGGCATCGTTCCCGTGGTACGGGTAAACCCGTAACTCCAACAAAACCCGAGAAATGGAATTTCTGGGTGCCCCATGAACTAGCCCCCCCAAGTGGGGGCTCATTGGAACCGTCATTTCAAAGCAAGACCATGATAGGTCTGCCATTTTTTGCAGGTTCACAGAACGAGTTATGAACCTTATGATATCGGAGCTAAAACCATAGCTTGTAGCCAGGGGGGGCTAGAGGACCAGCCCTTTTTGTGAGGCAGAAGCGACATGCATAATCTTACAGTGAAGTTCCTCGTAGAGTTCTTTCTGGGGAGTAAGAGATTACCAATGAACTATGACGTGTGGTCCTTCCCCCAGCCTGGCTGCCTGTATATGATCAAACAACCAGTGAGTTATCTTTCATTCTTAACCCCATTTTATCTATAACTGCATCTGTACAAAACTATATTGTCTCAGTTTGTTACATCTTTTTATTTTTATATAAGCATTGCCTGTTTTTTAAGGAATAAACCTATAAATTTATTAGTTTGTTTCTCCGCTCTAATAAACGAATCTGCACGTGCCTAAAAGTAACTACGCTACTGTTTTGGGTTGCTACGGACCCTCTTGATTAAATTGTGTATTAAGTCAAACCCTAGCTGGGGGCAGCTAAAAGAAGTGTTGTAAAGTGTTAATTTTTGGGTGACGCTGGCAGTGACGCAGCGGGTTTATAAGGGTACGGCCTGGCTGCAGCAGGAGTAATTATAATTCCCTAACTGCAGCGTGCCCAAAAAGCCAGCACACATCCAAGGGGACCCGTCTGGCGACAATTATCCTAGGTGCAGTTCCCTGACTGACCTGAGGGTAAGGGGGGCCCCAGGAGCTGCAAGTTCCTAGTGGAAGTGGGATAGTAAATAAATCCTGCAGTTTTACGGGTCGGACGGCAGCAGCCGTCTTGTGGTGCACGTTCCATCACATGTGGTGGCAGCGGTGGATCACAAGCCATGACCCCCGGGCTACGGGTGGCGGACTGTGTCCCCGTTCATCACTATTGGTGGCCGGTGGGATCACAAGCCGTTACCCCGGCTACCGTGTGGCGGACTGGTGCCCGTTCATCACAGATGTATCCAGCTGTTTCGCTTGTGATAAAGTACCTATTTGCCAGAAAGTCCTCTTTCACCCACAACTCTAAGTGCATCATTGACACCTGGAAAATTGGCCCCATGTGTTTAATATTTCTTGTGAATCTGCTTTTTATATTCTTGCTAATACATACTGAGCTTGTGAGCGTCTTTGTCTGCCTCCTGAAATATATAGGGGATTTAGAATATTTTCACTATACTATATATACTTGTATCTGGGATATAGTACCCTTTTTCATCTTTTTATATTATTGTGTAATCCATACTGAGCCTAGAGCATCAGTGTCTGTCTCCTGAAAATATATACGGAGATTAGAATATTTTCACTATACTATATTTTACCTGGTATCTGCTGATACAGTACCCCCTTTTTCTTATTATATTCTTGTGTAATCCATACTGAGCCTGAGAGCGTCAGTGTCTGCCTCCTGAAATATATACAGAGAATTTAGAATATTTTCACTATATTATAAAATCCCTGGTATCTGCTGATACAGTACCCCTTTTTCTTGTTATTATATTCTGGTGTGATCCATACTGAGCCTGTGAGCGTATTTGTCTGCCTCTGAAATATATACGGAAAATTTAGAATATTTTCACTATACTATATATACCTTCTATCTGGTGATATAGTACCCCTTTTTCATCTTTTATATTCTTGTGTAATCATACTGAGCCTGAGAGCGTCAGTGTCTGCCTCCTGAAATATATACGGAGATTAAGAATATTTTCACTATACTAATATATCTCTGGTATCTGCTGATACTGTACCCCTTTTTCTTCTTATTATATTCTGGTGTGATCCATACTGAGCCTGTGAACGTCTGTCTGTTACTCCAGAAATAGATACGGAGATTAAAAATTACCCAACACTGTATACAGCTGTAGCTTGTAATACATTACCCTTTTTCTACTTTTTATATTCTGATGTAATCCATAAATGAGCCTGAGAGAGTCTGTGTGTGACTCCTGAAATATATACAGAGATTTACAATTATCCCTAGACTGTATACAGCTGTACGTTATGATACGTAACCCTATATATGCTGGTATTTTGGGTACATTTTCACAAAAATGAGGAGGTATGGTGGAAGAGGGCCGCAGATGTGAGCGAAAGGGGGCCAGCTGGGACTGATGATGGTGGTGGTGCAGCTGCTGGAATGCCATAAGCAGAATAGCACCTAAGGCAGGAGGGGCTGAGCCGCCCTTATTGTCTGGCTCAAGAAGGCCTGGAAGGCTCCCTTTACTGGAGTAAGTAAACTGCTTTTTAAAGCCGGAGCATCAGGAACAGGTTTTGGCTTACATTGCCGAAACAGCCTCCAGCTCTATCGCCTCCTATTATGAATTTTCAAAAAATGCAAGCACTGAGTCATCAGTGCAGGCTCCTGGTCAGGAACAACACCTTTCCTGTAGTGCTTCACCCCCACTAAAAGTGAAGGGTGCGGCAGCCCAAACTTCAGATTACTCCATGGAGCTCTTTTCACATATTATGCCTGGGTTATCAAGTCAAATCCTGAATTCCCAATCCAATTTTAATCAGAGATGGAGTGCACTGATGCACAGCCACTGCTAGATGATTCTGCTGGTACATTCACCCAGAGCGCTACATTCCCTCGCAGTCCTACTGAGCTAGAATGTGACTCTGATGAAACTCAGTGCCCCTTCATGTATACTATACCACCTTACACTGTGATACAGAGGAGGTGCAGATGAAATTGAAAGAGGAGGTGATGGATGACCAGTTGTTGACCCTGATTCGCATCCAGTGGGGTAGAGGGTGCCACTGGCAATAGCTCAGAAGAGGAGGAGGATCCGCAGCAGGTATCGTCATCGCAGCTGGGTTATCTGGCAGGCCCGTAGCAGTCCAAAAAGGTGTTAAAAAAAACAAAAAGAGTTGCAGGACAGCTTGGCCAGACGGTCAAATTAGCACAGCGGTGCAAGTCCTGAAAATGTATACCATAGTAGGAAGAGTCCATTGTGGCACTTTTTTGACTAAAAAAGATTATCTGTAAGAAGTGCGGAAGGACCTTTAGCCGAGGAAAAATCTCTGAAATTGAATACCAGTTGCATGCTTAAACATTTAATGAACCTGCACTTGCAAGCGTGGACGGACTACAAGACCTAACAAAGCCCCCCCAGGGCCGGTGTCAGCACCTGGCGCACCCAGGCAAAGTGCCGGTTCCCTGAGCAGGTGGGGGGGCCGATTCGTGGAGACCGCACTGGCACAGGGCTCCTCATAGTTCAAAAAATTGTCTCTGACGGTGGAGGGCCCACTCGCCGTCAGATACACAGTCGTACTATGAGGGGCCCATGTGCCAGTGCCGATCGCCCACGAGTCGCCCCCCCCCCCAGCACTTGCAATTCTTACCTCTCCCTGCTCCACCGCTGTGACGTCTTCCGCGTTTCCTGACAGTGACATTCAGCTTAGAGAGCACGATGACGTCACGTCTGTACGCCCTCTGCCTAAAACAGTCCAAGTGCAGAGAGCTGTAACATGGCGACGCTGAGGAGTCCAGAGTAGGGCAGTGCACAGCGAGGAGAGGTATTACATTTATTTTAAATTTGGGACAAAATATGGTTAGGGATTAAACACTGGAGAAAATTTTAATCTGGGGCCAAGCATACACTGAGCAATATAGATAGGGCATCATACATGGAGCATTCTAAATGGGGGACATCAGACACTGGAGCAGCATCCATGGGCCCCCAAAATATACTGGAGCATTCTAAAAAGGGGCAGACCATACATTGCAGCAGCACCTTGGGCCCATCAATATGCTGAGCATTCTAATAAGGGGAAAACAGATACTGGAGCAGCATTTACGGGGACCATTATACACTGGATCATTATAAATGGGGCCTATTATATATGGAGCATTATTTTGCCATAGACGTGGATCAGCATCCTTGGGGCCCATCATATAACTGGAGCATTCTAAATGGGCAAGATCAGACACTGGAGCAGCATTTACGGGTACCAATTATACAATGGATATTAATAATGGGGCCCATATATATTGGAGCATGATTTGGCCCATAAGACACTGGAGCATCACCATGGGGCCCATCATATACTGGAGCATTCAAAAGGGGGAAAACAGACACTGGAGCAGCATTTACGGGGACCATTATACACTGGATCATTATAAATGGGGCCCATTATATATGGAGCATGATTATTGGCCCATAAGACACTGAGCATCATCCATGGGGCCCATCATATACTGGAGCATTCAAAAAGGGGGAAAACAGACACTGGAGCAGCATTTACGGGGACCATTAACACTGGATCATTATAAATGGGGCCCATTATATATGAGCATTATTTGGCCCATAAGACACTGAGAGCATCATCCATGGGCCCATCATATACTAGAGCATTCTAAATGGGGCAGATCAGACACTGGAGCAGCATCATGGGGCACATCATATACTGAACATTGTAAATGGGGCAGATCAGACACTGGAGCAGCATCCATGGGGCCCATCATATACTGGAGCATTCTAATTGGAGCAGATCAGACACTGGAGCAGCATCCATGGGGGACATCATATACTGGAGCATTCTAATTGGAGCAAATCAGCACTGGGGCAGCATCCATGGGGCACATCATATACTGGAGCATTCTAAATGGGGCAGATCAACACTGGAGCAGCATCCATGGGGCCCATCATATACTGGAGGCATTCTAATTGAGCAGATCAGACACTGGAGCAGCATGCATGGGGCCCATCATATTTTGGAGCATTCTAAATGGGGCAGATCAGACACTGGAGCATGGGGCCCTGATGTTTCTCCTACAACTGCTACCTCGATAGGAGTCTTTATTACAAATATTGAAATGTATGGTAATTTCAATGTGATTCTTAAAAACTTGCTAGGGAAATTTCTTCTGATTGAAGGGTAGCACTGGAATGCAAAGAGAAATGATGAATACGGACTGCATGGGAAATAATAATGCTGTAACTCTTATATTTTCAAAATGCTTCTTAAACTGTGCTGATGCTTGTAAAGGCATTGTCTGGTGAAAAAAGATAACATTTGTGAGAAATAAACCTCTTGGGGGTCTGCCTGCTAAACCCCTCACAAAAAAGGGGAAATGGGACACTTTCCTTTTCCCATTTTATCCTCATGGGGGCGCCAAAAAAAGGAAGAACCCGCATTCCCAATGCCAAAATAATGACTTGAGCAGCAGTTAAACATGTCCATGCCACTGCATTCTATCGTGGAAAAAGAAATCTATTCTGTAAGTAAGGGGGGGTTAAAGTGTTAGAATCCATTCACAGATCAAAAGTTACCAACTACTGTACCCTAGGGAAGGTGATAACTTTTGAGAACCCTTTTTAAAGGGGTTCCCCTGGGGGAAAAAATCTAAGGCTTAATGGATTTGTTAAAAAAAAAACTTAGCTTTTATTTAATTATCCAAAAAAAAATGCTTTGCAATTTTTTGGCAAAAAATTTCCTTTTCATGCAAAAACACAGACAAGAAAAAAAAACATGTTTTTTGCTTGACAAAAAATTTTTGTCTGAAGCCTTGCAATGGGTTTTTATGACTAAATTTAAATAAAAGTTAAATTTTTTCATCAAATCTCTGGGGCCTTTGGATTTAAGAATCGGGAGAATTTGAGAAAAGTCAAGGCGGGTTTTCACTTGACTGTATTCACAGTCTGCAATGGCCCCGCATTGCCTGGCCAGATCCCTATGACCCCAAAAGCCAATATCGGTCAGTCCGGGCATTGTGGTCCATTACAGACTGTGAACATGCCTTTGGTGGGTGGAAAAGTAACCAAGTTTGACAGTTAACACTCAAGGTGCATTGGGTCTTAAATACTTTGACAAAATTAATAAAGGGAACTGTCAAAAGGGTTTATCCACCAAAAATTATAGCGTAAAAAACAGCTAAACACTTTGCCAAAAAATGGGGGGCGTCAAATAAAGATCAAGGGGGGAAATAGAATTATACCATCTCGCTTTCTTGTTCCGTCTCGGATGGTCAGGGGTAAAAAACAGTCACTGCTCCAGACAATTCCGGCTGTAATGAACCTATTGCCCTTTTGAGTCCATCTTACTTACACATTCACATCTACATTAGAAAAGACACTCTGAGGGCACCGAGTTGCTCATGTGCGTTCATTTCCACTAACTGGTTACTGGGAACTTCAGAAACTTTTTGGAAATTTTTGCTTGAAAGCAAGAAAAACAATACTTTTCCCCTTGTAAAACTGATGAGGGCCCAAACCAAAAAAATCAGATTCATCAAACCCAATAAAAATCAGTGCTTTTTTACTTACAAGAAATAAAAATCTGACACTTTTCTTTTGTTAAAAAAAGCAAAACTTTGGGTAATTTAAAACAAATTTTACCACCTGTAAATTATTTTAAAGTTTGCGAAGGGACTGTAAATAGATCCCAAAGAAGCATTGTGAGGTCAAACACAAAGTTGTAAGAGGGGGACCGGGCTCATAATTCCCCCCTTCCAGCTCATGAAAAAGGTGCGAATCAGAGCTCTGGGGGTCACCCCTATTTTTCCATCCAAAACTTCCCCAACTATGTCTTTGGGGGCCTTGGACACCCCTTTTAGTTGTTTGGGGGAATGGCTTGCTGGTATGAAGTTGCTGCAGTGCTTGTGCATGGAAAACCAGGCCCTGAAGCCCCCGGCACAAATTTTCTATAAGGAATTTTGAAACTTTGAATTATTTAGTCACAGAGCATTGAAATATTTATTGACTATGCACTTCAGCAGTTAGTGGTAGGGTTCTTTGGTGGCTAAAACGTTTTAACTTTTCAAAAATACACTATAGTTTATTTTGGAAAATTTTGAAGTAAGACATTTTCCAAGTGACTTGTTGCAATGGAGATTTTTTACGCATCATGCGAATTTGGTGAGCTGTCCATACGGATATCTTTTTTAAATGTAAATTTATCCGCCTTTTCCCGATTGGGGTTTATTTTGTGAGTGGCAGATGTATTAAGGGGCAGTGATCACATGAAAAACAATGTCACATGACAGAAGACCAGCATGATTATTGGAACAGCTGTAAAGAGTGCTATTTTTTCATCTTTTTTAGGGGGAAATTTAAATTTTAAATTTATTTTTGATTTGGGTTTTTTCAATGTGGACAACCCCTCAAGACAACTCATTCTTTTCCTTTAATTATTATGCTTTTCTTTTATAGCACAAAGCATATTTAACAGCACTTTTAAAAACATTTCATAACTGCTCCAATGGGGCTCAAATCTAGATTTCCCCTTTATATGTCTTTGGGGGGTGGGAGGAAACCAAACACAAACATAATGAGAACATACAAACTCCTTGCAGATTTGTCCTTGATAGATTGAACCAGGGGCCCAGCGTGCAAGGCTGCAGTGTAACCACTGAGCCACCGTGCTGCACAAATTTTTATAATGCAGATGTATGTCTATGCTTCACTTTTTGCAGGGACGAAAGAAAAACCACCATATATTTTTTTGATTTTTGGAGTTTTGTCCAAATACTTTTTTCCATTTGTGTATTGTAGCGCCCATCCCCGCCCCCTGCCCGGCAGGGGCCTGTTCCCCGCGACAGCGTCCTCTGCCCGGCAGGACTCCCCCCCTAAAACCCCGCTCAGCGTCCTCCTTCCGTCCTGTGGGGGCCCTGCGCTAATTCCCGCTTTTGGATTAGGGGGGCGCGCCCCGCGCGCTCCCCCCTTAAAGGGGGCCGCTGCATCTTTCAAAAAAATCCCCCGGGCCAAAGCCCGGGGGACTCCACCCTATAAAGTATTCCTCCCCTTTAATGGAGGTGCCCAGCAATGTTGTTGTTGCACGTTTAAACCCGCTTCACCCTAGGGTCCCTTTCCTTACCTGCCTGTTTCCTGCCAGTTTTGTTTGCTATTCCGCAACCCGCCCCGGAGGTTGGCCCTCACATTCGGTGACCACGGCAATTCCAGAGACTCTGCCTGCTCACTTGGGGCGCTCATCGCCTGCCTGCAAGCCCCCGGGAGGTTGGGCCCATCCCCTGCGGTGCCCATCGGCTTTTCCAGGACTCCGCCTGCTCACTTGGGGGCTCATATCCATCTGCCTGAAACCCTATGGGGGTTGGGCCCATCCCCTGGGGCCCATGGGCTATTCCAGAGACTCTCGCTCTCATTGGGGGGCGCTCATCTGTCATCTGCCTGCTGCCTCCGGAGGCCCCACATCTAGGTTAATACCTGTCCATTCAAGACTGCCCCGCCCCCTTCCCTGCCTTTTTACCCAGAGACTGCCCCGGTCACTTGCCGTGACTACCTGCCTGTCACCCAAGACTGCCCGGGGTCATTTGCCGGACCACCCGCCTTTTGTTTATCCAGAGATCCCCCGGCACTTGCCGTGACCTCCCCCCTGTCTGTCCAAGACTGCCCCCGTCATTTGCAGTGCTTCCCCCCCTTCTCCCCGGGCGCCACCCGCTCCTTTAAAAGGAAACCCTCCTTGTATAATAAAGCTCCAGAGGTTCCGCCTCCCAGACCCGTTACAGTTTGCTCGGGCCAAATGGAACCCGGTGGCACCCAAACTCCCTCGCTCTCTGACCTGGTCATGAACTGCTCGTCAGAGGTCTCAACAGGAGTCCATCCTGGTCATCTGCGGAATGTTAATTCCCCCCTGGACACCCTGACTACTTCACCAGCAACCCCCGCGGGCGCCATGGCTCGCGGTCCGGCAGTTCCGCTGCTTGCCAGTTCTGTGGTTTCCGTTCCTGGACCTCGACTTTCAGCTCCTCCTCGGTTTGGAGGCGACCCGGCTCTGGCTCGGGGTTTCATTAACCAGTGCACCCTGCATTTTGAACTCCTGGCACACCAGGTTTAACTCCGACCGGGGCCCAAAAAAGCCTTCATCATGTCCCACTCACCGGAGAGGCCCTGGCCCGGCTAAACCCTTGGGAGAGAGAAAATCCCTGGTGTCTGACCTGTCTGTTTTCCTCAGCCCCCGGAAGGTATTCGCGAACCCCGGGCGGAAACCTCCTTGCACACTCTCTGCGTCTCCTCAGGGGGTCCACCGTGGGTCAAAAATGCCATCCGGGGCCGTACCCTTGCCCCGGGGTGGCTTGGGATAATGACTTGATATCTTCTTTTGGGAGGTCTGTCCGGGCCCTATTAAAGATGAACTTTCCCCGGGCGGGGCATTCCAACCTCTCTCGATACCTTTAAAAACTCTTGCCAATCGAATTGAAACACGGTTTCCAGGAGCGCGCTAAGGAGGGCACCCGGAAGAAGGTTTTTCCCCGTCTAGCTCCTTCTTTTCAGAGACCTGTAAATCCCTTCCGTTTCTCCCCGGTACACTCTTTTGGCCCAGCAAGTCGACCAGACCAAGATGTCAAAGCCCGTCAGGGCTTACGCCGTGCCAAGGAGGCTTCTACTGGGCAGTAAGAGCACCGGGTCCGCCTGCCCAGAGAGGTCGGGGAAAAGCCTGTGCTGGTTCGCTCGGAAGGTCCCCCAGACAAAAAAAAATCCTCTTCTCTCTGCTTCTGCAGTCCAATTCTCCTCGGGGGAACCGTTACTTCGAATGCCCAATTGATTCGGGGCGCCCGGGGAAACTTTTTTAAGGTCTGTAAAAAATCGCATTTCCACCAAACCCCTGGGGGAACCAGACGTTGTGCGTGGATGGGGGTTCCTCCCGTACC
>JARQOD010011824.1:0-21974 GCA_033576555.1 Oophaga sylvatica
CGATCCGATATTTTTCGATATCGAGCAGTATCGCTCAACACTATTCAAGATATATATTCCCCGGGCAGGAAGCCACGACAAGTGACCGGGGCAGTCTCTGGACAAACAGGCAGGAAGTCACGGCAAGTGACCGGGGCAGTCTCTGGACAAACAGGCAGGAAGTCACGGCAAGTGACCGGGGCAGTCTCTGGACAAACAGGCAGGAAGTCACGGCAAGTGACCGGGGCAGTCTCTGGACAAACAGGAAGGTACGACCTGTGATGGCTGAGCCTCCCGGTAGGCTAGCAGGCAGGTAGCAGATGAGCGTCCCCAGATGAACGGGCTGGCTGGTCCATAGACAGAATGACAGGTGATGGTGGACAGACTGTCGGACGGCGGAGCCTCCAGGACGGCTAGCAGACAGGAAACAGGTGAGCGTCCTCAGGTGAACGGGCTGGCTGGTCCATAGACAGACTGACAGGTGATGGTGGACAGACTGTCGGACGGCGGAGCCTCTAGGACGGTAAGCAGACAGGTAACAGACTGCAGGCTGGCAGGAATCTGGCAGGTATCTGGAAACGGAGCCTAAGGGCTGAAGCAGAGTAGTGAACAGGCAACAACATTGCTCGGGCACCTCCATTTTGGAGGAGGTGCCTTATATATGGTGAAGTCCTCCGGCCATTGGCCGGGGACTACTTAGGAGGACGGGAGCGTGAGCGCGCCCTAAGCACAGTGGCCGGAAAGGAGCACGCGCCACCAGCAGAGCGGGAGGAGGAAGACGGACCCGGAGCAGAGGGGTGAGGGGAACAGCGTCCCTGCCTAGCAGAGGGCAGGGACGCCGACGCTACAGTACCCACCCATGGATGTTCTCCCGAGGCTCCCACGTTCTCTCCTCAGGACCAAACCCCTTCCAATCCACCAGAAAACAGGTCTTTCTCCTTACCCTTTTGGTGGCCAGAATGTTCTCTACCTCAAATTCGTTTTCAGCAGAAACTGGAGCAAGAAGCGTACCTGTAGGCTTGACAAAAGAGTTAAGTACCACCGGTTTGAGGAGAGATACATGGAAGGAGTTAGGAATCCGCAAATTGGCCGGGAGTTTCAATTTATAGGCCACCGGGTTGATCTGACTGATGACCTCCAGGGGACCGATGAACCGAGGACCTAACTTATAGGAAGGAATCTTGAGCCGGACATACTTGGACGAGAGCCAGACCTTATCCCCAGGACGGAATTGAGGAGGATCCAGACGTTTTTTGTCAGCATGTTTCTTCATGCGCTCGGATGACAGAATGAGTGTGGACCGGGTACTCTCCCATATGGTGGAAAATTCGTTAACAAGAGATTCCGCAGCTGGATTGTCCACAGAGGTGGAGACGGGAACAGGATGCTGACCGAAGACTACAAAAAACGGAGATTTGGAGGAAGACTCGCTCTCGTGATTGTTGTAAGAAAATTCGGCCCATGGCAGGAGATCCACCCAGTCAGAATGGTGGGCATTAACGAAGTGCCGGAGGTAACTGGTCAGAATCTGATTGATCCGCTCCACTTGACCATTGGACTGTGGGTGGTAAGCGGAGGAGAAATCCAGGGAGACGTCTAGCAACTTACAAGTGGCTTTCCAGAAACTTGAGGTGAACTGTACCCCACGATCCGACACAATGTGACGAGGCAGGCCATGAAGACGGAAGATGTGGCGGATAAAGTCTTTAGCCAGTTCGGGTGCTGACGGAAGACCTGGCAGGGGAATAAAGTGAGCCATCTTGGAAAAATGGTCAACGACCACCCAAATGACCGTACAACCGGCAGAGACGGGGAGGTCAGTTATGAAGTCCATGGCTATATGCTGCCAGGGGGCAGCGGGTACCGGAAGCGGAAGGAGGCGGCCGGCAGGCAGGTGTCTCGGAACTTTGCTGCGGGCACAGGAGGCACAGGCAGAAACAAAGTCTTTTACGTCCTTGTGCAGGGTAGGCCACCAGTAATGCCGGGTAATAAGCTGGAGGGTCTTTTTTTGACCGGCGTGGCCAGCTAGTTTAGACGAATGACCCCAGTGTAGGATCCTCTCTCGATCGGGTACCGATACGAACGTCTTACCAGGAGGGAGACGATTTAGACTCACGGGAGCCACCTGCATCACTCTGGCGGGATCGGTGATATGTTTAGGTTCCTCCTCGAGATCCGACACCAGGAAGGATCGAGACAAGGCGTCCGCCTTGATGTTCTTGTCTGCCGGGCGAAAATGTAGAAGAAAATCAAAGCGAGCAAAAAACAAGGACCACCGGGCTTGGCGAGGGTTAAGTCTCTGAGCATGCTGGAGGTAAGCCAAGTTTTTGTGATCAGTGTAAATGATTACTGGATGAAGAGCCCCCTCGAGTAGGTAACGCCACTCTTCTAATGCCAGCTTGATGGCCAATAGCTCTCGGTCTCCTATGGAATAATTGCGCTTGGAAGAGGAGAAGAGTTTAGAGAAGAAGCCGCAAGTTACCATCCTCCCGGAAGAAGATTTTTGAGTAAGTACAGCTCCGGCTCCAGAGGAGGAAGCGTCAACCTTCAAGAAGAACTGCTTGTTGCCGTCCGGGCGATGCAGCACCGGAGCGGAAGAGAAGGCTTGTTTTAAGGAAAGAAAGGCCTCCTCTGCTTCGGGCGTCCACTGTTTGGGGTTAGCTTCCTTGCGGGTGAGCGCGGAGATTGGAGCAGTCCGGGAAGAGAAGTGTGATATGAAGAGGCGGTAATAATTGGCGAAGCCCAGGAACCGCTGAATGGCCTTCAATCCCTCCGGTCGGGGCCATTTCTCGATGGCAGATAGTTTCTCCGGATCCATTCGTAGACCTGTCTGAGAAATGATGTAGCCCAAAAACGGAAGCGAAGTCTGCTCAAAGAGGCACTTCTCATATTTAGCGAAGAGGTGATTCTGCCTGAGCCTGAGCAGAACCTGACGAACGTCCCTCCGGTGAGACTGGAGATCCGGAGAGAAGACCAAGATGTCGTCCAGGTACACCACTACGCAGGAGTAGAGAAGGTCCCGGAAGATGTCATTGACCAACTCTTGAAAGACTGCCGGAGCGTTACAGAGACCAAAGGGCATCACCAAATACTCGTAGTGGCCGTCCCGGGTGTTGAATGCCGTCTTCCATTCATCTCCCCGACGGATACGGACTAGGTTATATGCCCCACGAAGATCCAGTTTGGTGAAGATTCTAGCCCCCCTCAGACGATCAAATAATTCTGGAATGAGCGGAAGGGGGTACTTATTCTTCACTGTGATCAGGTTAAGACCTCTGTAGTCTATACAGGGACGGAGAGAGCCGTCTTTCTTTTTTACGAAGAAGAAGCCTGCTCCCGCTGGGGAGGTAGATTTCCGGATGAATCCCTTGGCCAAATTCTCCTCGATATATTCGGACATCGACCTGGTCTCAGCAGCAGACAATGGGTAAATACGCCCACGGGGAGGCGTAGTACCGGGTAGCAGGTCGATAGGGCAATCATAAGGTCTGTGAGGGGGTAATGTCTCTGCCTCCTTTTTATTAAAGACATCAGCGAATGACCAATATGGAATCGGGAGCCCAGGTAGATTAGTTGGTGTAGGAGAAGGACGGACGGGATGAAAACGAACCAAACACGTTTTATGACAGTCTTGTCCCCAGCGAAGGATCTCTCCAGTCTGCCAGTCGAGCACGGGTGCATGCTTTTGGAGCCAAGGTAGACCTAGTAAGAAAGCGTAAGAGAGTCCAGGCAGAACATGAAAAGAGATGCTCTCAGAATGCAGCATACCCACCTGCAGAGTTATGGATTCGGTGATAAGTTGGATGGGACGTGGTAAGAGACCCCATCCACAGCAGCGACAGATACTGGTACAACCAGAGGTTTGGTAGGAATGCGGTATTTTTCTACCAGAGCCTGTGAAACAAGATTCCCGGCTGCTCCAGAGTCAAGTTGGGCTAGTTCGAAATAACGATTCTCCCCAAGGAGAATTGAGACTGACAGCAGCAGAGATGGAGAGGATTTATCTTTGTCTAGGTTGACCTCTCCGAGCGAACCTAGACGCAGGCGTTTCCCGACCTCTCCGGACAGGTACGGATCAGGTGCTCCTTACTGCCACAGTAGAAGCAACTCCCCTCGGCACGGCGTAAGTCCTGACGGGCTTTGACCATCTTGGTCTGGTCGACCTGCATAAGCTCAGAAGTGTGTACCTGGGGAGAAACGGAGGGAGTTACGGGTCTCTGAAAAGTAGGAGCTAGACGAGGAAACTTTCTCTCACGGGTGACCTCTTTGGCGCGCTCTTGGAACCGTAGATCAATTCAATTGGCAAGAGTTATTAGGTCATCGAGAGAGGTAGGAATGTCCCGACCGGCAAGTTCATCTTTAATACGACCGGACAGACCCTCCCAGAAGACAGATATTAGAGCGTCGTTATCCCAGGCCAGCTCCGAGGCAAGGGTACGGAACCGTATGGTATATTGACCCACGTTGAGACTTCCCTGACGGAGGCGTAGCAGAGATGATGCGGAGGAGGTCTTCCGTCCGGGTTCGTCGAATACCTTCCGGAAAGCCGAGAGAAAGGCAGGCAGGTCGGACACCAGAGGGTCTTCTCTCTCCCAAAGAGGATTTAGCCAGGCCAGAGCCTCCCCGGTGAGATGGGACATGATGAAGGCAATTTTGGCCCGGTCGGAGTTAAACTGATGGGACAGGAGTTCAAAGTGCAGGGTGCACTGGTTAATGAAACCCCGAGCCAGAGCAGGGTCACCTCCAAAACGAGGAGGAGCTGACAGTCGAGGTCCGGGAACGGAAACCACGGAATTGGTGAGCAGCGGAACTGCCGGATTGCGAGTCATGGCGCCAGCGGTGGTTGCTGGTGAAGCAGTCAGAGTGTCCAGGCGGGAATTGACATTCCTCAGGTGACCCAGGATGGACTCCTGTTGAGACCTCTGACGAGACAGTTCATGACACAGGTCAGAGAGCGAGGGAGTTTGGGTGCCACCGGGTTCCATGGCCCGAGCAAACTGTAACGAGTCTGGGAGGCGGAACCTCTGAGCTTTTATACAAGGAGGCGGTCCTTGTAAGGCAGCGGGTGGCGCCCGGGGAAGACGGGCAGGAATCCACGACAAGTGACCGGGGCAGTCTCTGGACAAACAGGCAGGAAGTCACGGCAAGTGACCGGGGCAGTCTCTGGACAAACAGGCAGGAAGTCACGGCAAGTGACCGGGGCAGTCTCTGGACAAACAGGAAGGTACGACCTGAGATGGCTGAGCCTCCCGGTAGGCTAGCAGGCAGGTAGCAGATGAGCATCCCCAGATGAACGGGCTGGCTGGTCCATAGACAGACTGACAGGTGATGGTGGACAGACTGTCGGACGGCGGAGCCTCCAGGACGGCTAGCAGACAGGAAACAGGTGAGCGTCCTCAGGTGAACGGGCTGGCTGGTCCATAGACAGACTGACAGGTGATGGTGGACAGACTGTCGGACGGCGGAGCCTCTAGGACGGTAAGCAGACAGGTAACAGACTGCAGGCTGGCAGGAATCTGGCAGGTATCTGGAAACGGAGCCTAAGGGCTGAAGCAGAGTAGTGAACAGTGCAACAACATTGCTCGGGCACCTCCATTTTGGAGGAGGTGCCTTATATATGGTGAAGTCCTCCGGCCATTGGCCGGGGACTACTTAGGAGGACGGGAGCGCGCACGCGCCCTAAGCACAGTGGCCGGAAAGGAGCGCGCGCCACCAGCAGAGCGGGAAGAGGAAGACGGACCCGGAGCAGAGGGGTGAGGGGAACAGCGTCCCTGCCTAGCAGAGGGCAGGGACGCCGACGCTACATATATATTGTAGAGAGAACTTCAGATAACTGATGTAAACTGCAGCTCTATAGATAAGCAGGCAATAAACAGTCTCAAGAATATGCAAATGTTAGCGGTACAGACCGAGGGTGCGAGTACAAGTCCAGTAATGCAGGATCCAGTGGTCCAGAGCCCGGGCTGGCTCCTAGTGCAGGGCAGACCGTAGCAGAGGTGGGTGCAGAGCAACAAAGTCTTTCCGGTGATACATAAATCCAGAAGCAAGCGGGGTATCCCGAGGAATAGAAGAAACAAGCAGGTTGCAAGTCCTTGAGCTTGGCAGCAAGTGAGGTACAAGATACACAAGCAAGGTATAGTGTGCAGAGTTCCTTTATATATGCAGCAGACAGGAAACAAGGAGTATCAGACAGGAAACAAAATGGCCCCTGTGAAGCCAGCAACCCCATTTTGGGTAAAGGCAGAATCCAACAGAACTAAGGGCAAGAACAGACAAAACAGGTACGCAGTCCCAGTCCTTACAATTTTGCTGAATCAACTTGGAAGCAAATTACAAAAAATCAGCGTTTCGTCAAATGCATATTTTTGTCAAATTTAAGTAGAATTCAATTCCACTAGAAATTTTTCACTCATCACTAGTCTTCACCTTACTTTGGATGTAGTACTGAATGAGATTGCAGATTTTGACTTCAAACTCTAATAATGTTAGTTCTCCCAAACTAAGAAAAGGCAGACTAATAGAGAGAAGACAAATTTCTCTTTAAAGCTGAATGCGTTTTAGACTGTTAAAAAAGTTTGTACTTTTTTGTTACTCAATCTAGTCTATGGGTTTATAATATCCTATTGATGCTTTTCTAGTCATAATTTTGCAGATTGGTCTGTTAAAAGCTGATTAGAACAAAAGGAAAGTGTGAACACTGAAAAGCAAATAGATTCATTATGACTCACATTTGTCAGTAAATTTATGAGAAGTTCTGATTTGCCAGAATTGATTTGATTTTCATGAACCCAGAAAAATGGCAACCAGCTGGTCACCAGTTTGCTGGATTCTTTTTAGGGTTGAGAAGGGGATAAAAAATAAAAAATGATTATACTGACGTGTCCTAGGCTAACTCCTCATTTGTCTTGACACTGCAACTCCTCTGATTGCTGTGAGTTCTTGATCTTTAATTTTTCTCATCCTTTGTCTTTGAAAAAGGATCTTCTGGCACCAACAACGTCTCATAGTATGGACTCACGGGGCATAACACATGTCATAGCCATGGAAGAACACTCAAGATGAGAAAAGTGGAAGACCAACATTTAAAAGCAAGCAGGGAACCAGGTGTGAAGCTATGCTGGTGAGACAGATTAGTTTAATGTGGTATCATTCTTAACTAGGGATGAGCGATAATGCCCGAAATCGTATCGGAATTCCGATTTCCGATATTGGAAAAATATCGGATATCGGAATTTCCGATTTCCGATATCAATGTAAGTCAATGGGAGAAAAAAATCGGAATTACAAAATGACCACTACAGTGCTATATAATGGATAATGGAGGGGAAACACCTCAGAGGATAATGGGAAAAGAGTTTGCAGAGGCAGAGGAGCAAAAAAATCGCTAGAAAAATGCACAGAGCGAAAACTGTAGCAGGAAAACTGGTTGCCATCTTCTAATTCAATTGCCGGCTTTTGTGAAATTACAGAACCACCCGACATGAAATGACTCATAGTTTACATACGGTTAACCACGTCATTTCATGTAGTTTGATATATGGTTTTCACTAACAATTACATGAGTGTATGTGTGCAAAATTTCACACATGTAGGGGTTAATTAAAGGTGTAAATTCGTTGAAAAAAAATTCAACGAATTTACACCTTTAATTAACCCCTACATGTCTGAAATTTTGCATCCATACTGTAACGGGTCTGGTAGGTGAAACCACTGAGCTTTATTATACAAGACAGTATACTTGTAAGAGAGCAGGTGGCGCCCGGGGAATACGGACAGGAATTCACGGGAAGTGACCAGGGCAGTCTCTGGGTAGGCAGGTTGTCACGGCAAGTGACCAGGGCAGTCTCTGGGTAGGCAGGTTGTCACGGCAAGTGACCAGGGCAGTCTCTGGGTAGGCAGGTTGTCACGGCAAGTGACCAGGGCAGTCTCTGGGTAGGCAGGTTGTCACGGCAAGTGACCAGGGCAGTCTCTGGGTAGACAGGTTGTCACGGCAAGTGACCAGGGCAGTCTCTGGGTAGACAGGTTGTCACGGCAAGTGACCAGGACAGTCTCAGAATATACAGGCTTATACGACCTGGGATGTTGGAGCCTCCTGGTAGGCTGCAGTCCGATGGCAGATGATCGCTCCCAAGCGAGCAGGCAGGAGTCTCTGGAGTAGCCGGTGATCACTGCTGGAGATGTCCGAACCTTCGGATAAAGCTGCAGTCGGATGGCAGATGATCGCTCCCAAGTGAGCAGGCAAGAGTCTCTAGAGTAGCCGGTGATCACTGCTGATGAAGTCCGAACCTTCGGATAGAGCTGCAGTCGGATGGCAGATGATCGCTCCCAAGTGAGCAGGCAAGAGTCTCTGTAATAGCCGGGGATCACTGCAGGTGATGTCCGAACCTCCGGGAAGGGCTGCAGTCAGATGGCAGACAGCAAACAGACAGGTAACAGGCAGGCAACTGGAAACAGGAGCTGAGGGCTGAAGCAGAGTTATACAGTGCAACAACAACATTGCTCGGGCACCTCCATTAAGGAGGAAGCCCTTAATATAGGGTGGAGTCCTCCGGCATTGGCCGGAGACTAATTTGGAAAATGTGCGCGGCTCCTTTAAGAGCGGGGAAGGGTGCGGGCGCGCGCCCTAAGTCCAGCAGCAGGGAAGGAGCGCGCGGGCCCAGCAGGGTGGAAGGAGGACGCCGAGGATGCTGGGGGCGCTGAGGACGCAGAGCGCTGGTAAGGGGAACGGCGTCCCTGCCTGGCAGAGGCAGACGCTACACATACACTCATGTAATTGTTAGTGAAAACCATATATCAAACTACATGATATGACATGGTTAACTGTATGTAAACCATGTGTCATTTCATGTCGGGTTCTGTAAATTCACAAAGCCGGCAATTGAATTAGCGGCTATTATACTATGTAGAAGTGTATGACCTATATATATATACAGTATATATATTTGTGTCACAAAGACATGTATATATATATGTATATATATATATATAGGGTGTACATTCGTAGAAAAAAAAGCGTGGGCTCCCGCGCTATTTTCTGAACCAGACAGGTAAAGCCAGCGAGTGGGGGCAAATAATATTAGCCTAGGGAGGGTGCTTTTATTTAGTGCCCCCCCTGGCTACTAACATCTGCCCCCAGCCACCCCAGAAAAGGCAAATCTATAATTAGATTCGCCATTTCTGTCACTTTGCCCGTCTATTCCCATTGCCCTGTAGCGGTGGCGAATGGGTTAATAATGGGTTAAAGCCACCTTGCTATTGGATGGTGACTTTAAGCCAGGTTAATAATTGAGATTTGTCAATTAGACAACTCTCAATTATTAATCCTATTGTATGAAATGGTTAAAAAAAAGCTACACACACATTAATGAAAAATCATTTTAATGAAATAAATACACAGTTTTTGACCATCTTTTATTTACTGGTAATCCTCGATTCCCTTGTTCTCCTGAAATAAAAATAAAATAATAAAGCAACATTATTCTTACCTATCCAATGCACAGTCAGGTCCCCCGATGTAATCCTTCTGAAAGGGTTAACGTTTACTGCAGGGACCGCAGCTAATGCTGCCAGCCTCGCAGTAAACCCCTGAATGAATGAATTCCTCTCCCAGCTGACAGGAGAGGAAGTGATTAGTGTGGAAAGCTTAATTGATTGCTTCCCACTTTCACTTCAGGTCAGCCAGGGACACCGCACAGCATCAGTGACGTCAGAGGGATTCCCGGCTGACCTGAAGTGAACTGATTAGCAAAAATAGGGGATCCCCTCTAAAAAAAATGGGGTGGGGTCCCCCTATTTTTGTTAACCAGCCAGATGAAGCAGACTACTGAGGCATGGTATTTAAGGCTGTTAAGGATCCAATATCCATGAACCTTGCAAGCCTAATTATACCAGGCTACAGCAGTCTGCTTATCTTGGTTAACAAAAATAGGGGATCCCCTCGAAAAATAAAAATGGCGTGGGGGTCCCCCTATTTTTGTTAACCAGCCAAGTAAAAAGCAGACTGCTGCAGCCTGGTATTAAAAAACTGTCAAGGCCCATGGATTTTGGCCCTCAACCGCCTAAAAATACCAGCCTGCAGCCATCGATCTCCTGTAAAAAAACAAAAATAACAAACTAACACAAATACTCCCTGTCTGACAGCTGGCTGTGAGAAATACAGATGACGCCACCACCAGGGAATCTCCACCGGTAAGCAGCTCTGCTACATCTGGATGCCAGGCTCTGCCTGGCATCCAGATGTAGCAGAGCTGGACTCGGCGTGGGACACTCGTTATCTTGCACTACGTCGGACAGGGAGTATTATTACTCATTATTACTAATCATAACTATACAGGGATCATGCAGCAGATAGTGCAGCAAGAAGGCACTCCCTTTTCATATGTAAAGCGCCATGGAATAAATGGTGCTATATAAATGTGTAATAATAATAAAATAATAATATGTTGGGCTCTACCATGAGGTAGAGCCCAACATATAAGCCCAACAACCATGCTGTGTTGGTGGCTGTGCAATAATGAGGGTTGTTTTCTCTGCACCCTCCCGCCAACACCGAACAACAGACAGGGAGGGATTATCCTCCACATCCGACAGTTGCTCGCCCATCACCTCTTCCTCCTCCATTTGGTCCTCGGATCTTGCAACTTCGATAACAGTTTGCCTGTAATCATCATCACCAGCCCCCTCGATAGCAATATTCCACCCTCCCTTGCCACCCACCTGTGTGATGACAGTCTTGAACTTTGCGACAATGTTATCCCTTCCGCAGCTTCCTCTGCTTCCTCCTCTTCTTTTGGGACCACCATCTCCTCCCGAAGCTATTCAAAGTCTGCTCCAGCATATAATTGACCAGAATAGTGATGCTGATTATGGCGGCATCAGCGCTAACCATCATAGTAGCCATTTCAAAACTGTGCAGAAGGGTGCAGAGGTCCTTAATCTGTGCCCACTCTGTAAAGTTGATATGCGTCACCTCCGTACTGCGCTGACCCAGGCTACATGACATGACATACTGAGTCAGGGCTCATTGCTGCTGCCACAGTCGCTGCAACATGTGCAGAGTGGAATTCCATCATGTCGGTACATCACATATCAACCTGTTAACTGGCATGGACAAAGACCTCCGTATCGATGCAAGTCGATGAGCAGAGGGGTGCGAATGGCAGGAATGAGCACACAGTTTCCGTACTTTCTAGAGCAGGTCACACAGGCCAGGTTAGTGGCTGAGAAAACCCTGCATCACCATGTTGAGGACTTGAGCCATGCCTCACCATAGGGCCCCCACCAGGTTCGCATCTTTATCAGACACGGCCTTCCCTGTATGCATGTACAGTCATTGATCAATTTCAGCCTGAAGAGCTGTCCACAACTCCTCAGCTGTATGTGATCTCCAAGGCATATCAATTTTAAGAAAGCCTGAATTCAGTGAGCCCTGGCAGCACAGTAAGGAGATTGTGTGGGTTTGCTATGCACTGTTGTAATCCGTGTCACATGAAGGCAGAGGTTGAGGGCGCAGGTGGAGGCCCTAGAGGAGATAGAGGAGGCAGAAGCAGTGGAGGAAGTGTTCAATGTAAAGGTTTGGCCTTCAAGCCTTGGCGATTCCAAGACTTGTGGAGCAGTGCTTGTCCCCACAGTCACCAGAGTCACCCAGTTCCCAGTCAGCGAAATGTTACGCACTTGGCCATGCTTACTCGTCCAAGTGTCTGTGGTGAAATGCACCCTGGCAGACAGAGATTTTGTCAAGGAATGGGTGATGTTGTCTGCTACATGCTCGTGTAAAGCAGGCACAGCTTTCTTTGAAAAATAATGGCGACTAGGTAATTGGTACTGGGGACTGCGATAGCCATCAGCTTTCGTAAACCGTCGGTATTCACCAGGTGGAAAGGCAGCATTTTTGTGGCCAACAAATTGGAGTTGGTGGAGTTCAACCTGTTAGCTTTGTTATGTGTAGGAGGAAACAATCTTTTCCGTGATCACGACTGTGGAATCGTGGGTTGGCTTCAATGATGTGAGAGGGCGGAGTACGGTGAACTGGACAAACTGCAGGACCGTGAGATAGATGCAGGCGGAGATGTTAGTGTGGATTGAGAAACTTCTGGTGTGATCGTTCTCTGAGATCAGTCAAAAAGAGCAGGCATGGTCGCTTTCATTACAGCTGAAGGCGGCCTCTCAGTCAGCGTAACTCGATCGAGTAAAAACCCGAGGTTCTACGGTCAAAGACCTGTGTCTCAATCGGCACGGTAACAGAGGAGGAGGAAGAAGCAGCAGTGGCGATTGATGGGGCAGCTGATGGTGGTTGATGTCTGCTGATCCGCATTTTTGCACAGTGGGTTTCCCACGCTAGAGCATGTTGATTGCGCATCTGATGGTTCATACATGTAGTATTCAAATTATTGCAGTTTTTACTTCGACTCATTTATTTTTTTTGCAAAGTTGGCAGATCACGTGAGTTGGCTCATCCTTTTCAGTGTCAAAAAATGCCCAGGATAGGCAACCCTTGCCACCCCTGAGAGCTGCAGACCCGCGGATGCTGCTGGTCAGAGGCACAGTTGTGGCTGAGGATGCATCGCTCATAGTGTCTGCATCACTATGTGTCTGCAATGAACAGCGCAACGTAACCTTCTCATCTTCCTTCTCAGATGACCGACTCAGTTGTATGCCTCTATGTTTACTCCAATTGGGATTTAACATCTCATCATCATCCTCTGTGTTATCACATTCCGTGTCATTGTAGTCACTCTCCTCCTCTTCTTGCCCTGACAGCAAATACAGTCTGCGTGAGCCTCAGATTTCTGAGTCACAGGGTTAATGTCTGATGACGAGGGTCAGGATGCTGTTGGGACTGTATTTCTTCCTGTCCCGGATCCAAGCTAAAGATATTTTGTCAGTCAGTTGAACGTTTGGATAGTTGGGATGTGGGGGGAAGCAAGGGGAATTTGGGTGTCACATCTGTGGACTGTACTGGGTGTGATGTTGAGATGGAGGAGGAGGAAAGACCACTTGAAGCTGCACTTGCCATACACTCGAATACATGCTCTCTCTGGGCATCATCGACAAGGCGTACCACTGTACGGCTGCCAAAGAAAGGTAGTGGTGTAGTCTGTCCAGTCACATAAGTTGTAATTTTTCTTTGCATAGGAAGTGACATTACTTCACCAGTGCTTTCACCAACATTACCACCTACCCCACGCACACCTTGAACACCAAGCCTAATTCCCCTTCCACCACAGCTTTGCTTTTTCCCAGTCATGTTACTCAGATAGTGTGGTATGAGCACAGTATTAACAACCAAAAATTAGGTTTTAAACTCTGCACCACCTCTGCAAACAGCTGAATTTCAGCAACAGTAAATTCAAAGTTGAAATATGGCATGCTGTATTGTGTTAGTCACAGAATTTTTTTTCTTTTTGGACCAAGGATCAGGCCTTTATAATACACTAGATGCTACAAAAATATTTTTGAAGTCAGGTCCTTACCTACATGAAGTTAATAACAGAAAAATTTGTAGCCTATGTATCAGGCCTCATTAATACACTAGATGCTACAAACTCTTTTTAAAATCAGGTCCCTTAATGTATGATGTTAATAACAGAAGATTTTTTTTGTAGTCTATGTATCAGGCCTCTATAACACACTAGATGCTAAAAACTGTTTTTAAACTCAGGTCCCTTACTGTATGATGTTAATAAAAGAAGAGGTTTTTTTGGACCAAGGATCAGGACTCTATAACACACTATATGCTAGAAAAACATTTCTCAAGTCATGTCCCTTACTATATGATGTCAATAACAGAAGAATTTGTTTGTGGCCTATGTATCAGGCCTTTATAACACACTAGGTGCTGCAAACTATTTTTCAAAATTAAGTCCCTTTACTGTATGATGTACCAACAGAAGAATTTGGTTGTAGCCTCTGGATCAGGCCTCTACAGCTCAGTTTAAACCCAAACAAATGACAAAGTGTGCTACAGCGGGTAGTCTAAGTTTTTCCAACTAAAAAATTATAATTTTCTTTTAATGTGCCTTAGGTCTGCAGACAGGTTACTATCACTGCCACAAAATGACTACGTGGGATACAGCAGGCTGTTTCACATTTAGCACCTGGAAAAATTATAATTTTTTTTATGTGCCTTAGGTCTGCAGACAGTTTTATTTTACAACAGCACTAAATTACAAGGTGGGATACAGCTAGCCTTGTTTTTTCACTAGCTACATGTGAATTAGAATGCATGGATCACAATAGAAGCAATGCACAAAACGTGCCCCGCTGGATTTGATTGTGCACCTCAGTATGGCCAAAAAAGAAAAAAAAGGGCTGGAATGTAAATTTAAGAGCCACACTGGAGATTAGCTATCTACAGTATCTGGCTGATATACAACCACCTATCGAACTAGCTAAAGTGTTGGATACAGCAGGCTTTTTCACATTTACCTACTGAATTATTATTATTTAGAATGCTATACTCGTGCATGGAGCACAATAGAAGCAGTGCACAACACTCTTGTAGGACATGTGCCCTGCTGGATTGGTCTGAGAACCTCAGTTTCCCCCCCAAAAAAAAATCCGGAAGGTACATTTTACAGCCAAACTGGACACTATCTCGCTACACTATCTGACTGATACACAACGCCTAACTAAATAGCTGAAATTTGGATGCAAACAGTGGTACCATTAGGAGCAGCCTCTATGCGCTGTATCAGTGTCAAAATGGCACTAAAACAAGATGTCAGCTATTTATACATTTGGTACGGAAAGTATTCAGACCCCTTTAAATTTTTCACTGTTTGCTTCATTGTAGCCATTTGGTAAATGAAAAAAAGTTCATTTTTTTCTCATTAATGTGCACTCTGCACCCCATCTTGACTGAAAAAAACAGAAATGCAGAAATTTATTAAGAAAGAAAAACTGAAATTTCATATGGTCATACATATTTAGACCCTTTGCTCAGACACTCATATATAAGTCACATGCTGTCCATTTCCTTGTGATCCTCCTTGATACCTTTGTTACCATTAAACAAAACAACAATTAATACAAAGATGAACATAACCAACTATGTTTACATTTTTGGCAAATTTAGTTCAAGTTATGGAACGTGGGAGGTGATGGTTCAGGAAGGTTACCAGTAGGGGTCATGGATGTGGCGGAATCTGAAGGACTTGCAATGTTTGACAGAATGTCTGGTTGTGAACTTGAGTCAGTGGACAAGGGGGGAGTGAAGAAAAGACAATAAAGTAGAAGTTTGGAGAAATTAAGAAATTGGAGTACAGGAATCTCGTGTACCACGGAAAGAGGAAGAATGGGGAGCTGGTAAAGAGAATGATCGTGGATCTGGGAAAAAGGAAGAATGTGGAGCAGGGAAAGAGGAAGCATGCATGTGGCACAGGGAAGGAGGAAGAATGTGGAGCAGGGAAAAAGGAAGAATTTTAAACAGGGAAAGAGGAAGAATGTGGAACAGGGAAAGAGGAAGAATGGGGAGCTATGAAAGGGTAAGAATGGGGAGCTGGATAATTTAAAGCGGTTGTTTGTTGTTGGCTTGTGTTGATTTGGGATTGCAGTTGTCTTTCTGCAATTTCTTTTATTCCATTGGCAATTTCACAAACTTTAATTTTATGTCTGTACTTTTGAAATAGATCCACCACACTACAAACAACAGAGGCACATAACCACTGGTTTTCAACTGTAGAAATTGCATAGCCTCTTGAGTTACCATAGTGGCTTCTAGAGTTTGTCTCAAATTTTCATTGCGTTGAAGATGCCTGTGAACTGCTTGCCTACGAGTAAATGGCATCACATTGCTGCCCAGTTTCTCTTGGGTTTGTGATAGGACATTTGGTGTACAGTCCACTGCGGCTTGGCTGACACTTGATGCAGGATCTTGCGTGTCTTCGCAAGATGAAATTATAGAAGTTGACTCTTCTGCCATTAACCCCTGATATTGGCTGTCTTCTACATGACACTCTGACGCTGGAATGTTTCCCTGTGTTCTGCACAAAAAAGGTTAAAACATCAGTATGTTGACATTAAACATACAATATGACAACCTTTTTTTAAATTACTTTAAAGAAAAACAAGAGCACCAATATTTATTTTAACCCCTTGACCCCCAAGGGTGGTTTGCACATTAATGACCTGGCCAATTTTTACAATTCTGACCACTGTCTCTTTATGAGGTTATAACTCTGGAACGCTTCAAACGATCTTCGCGATTCTGAGATTGTTTTCTCATGACATATTGAACTTCATGATAGTGGTAAAATTTCTTCAAATAACTTGCGTTTATTTATGAAAAAAATGGAAATAAGGCGAAAATTGTGAAAATTTTGCAATTTTCAATTTTTGAATTTTTATTCACTTAAAACAGAGAAATATGTCACACAAAATAGCTACTAAATAACATTTCCCACATGTCTACTTTACATCAGCACAATTTTGGAAACCAATTTTTTTTTAGGAAGCTATAAGGGTTAAAACTTGATCAGCGATTTCTCATTTTTACAACAAAATTTACAAAAAGATTTTTTAAGGACCACCTAACATTTGAAGCCACTTTGAGGGGTCTATATGGCAAAAATACCCAAAAGTGACAACATTCTAAAAACTGCATGCCTCAAGCTGATCAAAACCACATCAAAGAAGTTTATTAACCCTTCAGGTGTTTCACAGGAGCAGAAGCAACATGGAAGGAAACAATGAACATTTAACTTTTTAGTCACAAAAATGATTTTTTTAGCAGCAATTTTTTTATATTCCCAAGGGTAAAAGGAGAAATTGGATTCCAAAAGTTGTTGTCCAATTTCTCCTCAGTATGCTGATACCTCATATGTGGGGGGACCACTGTTTGGGTGCACAGCAGGGCTCGGAAGGGAAGGAGCGCCATTTGACTTTTTCAAACTAAAATTGGTTGGAATTGACATCGGACACCATGTCGCGTTTGGAGAGCCTCTGATGTGCCTAAACAGTGGAAACCCCCCACAAATGACCGCATTTTGGAAACTAGACCCCTAAGGAACTTATCTAGATGTGTGGTGAGCACTTTGAACCCCAAGTGCTTCATAGAAGCTTATAAGCCCAGGTGTGAAAATATAAAATCCTATTTTTTTCCCACAAATATGATCTTTTAGTCCCCAATTTTTAATTTTCCCAAGGGCAACAGAAGAAATTGGAAAGCAAAAGTTGTTATCCAATTTGTCCTGAGTATGCTGGTACCCCATATGGGGGAAAAAACTGTTTAGGCACACGTTGGGGCTCGGAAGAGGAAGTAGTGACGTTTTGGAATGCAGACTTTGATGGAATGGTCTGCGGGCGTCATGTTCCATTTGCAGAGCCCCTGATGTGCCTAAACAGTAAAAAGAAAACACAAGTGACATAATTTTAGAAACTAGACCCCCAAGAAACTTCTCTAGATGTGCCCCCTTTTTGGAACTAAGTGTTCCTGTAAATTAGTAGTGCTTGGAGGTATGGTACAATTTGAAGCAATCCTTCATACACAGGTCAGGTTTGTCGTGGCAGTTTCCTGTAAATTATTAGTGCATGGAGGTGTGGTACAATTTGAAGCAATCCTTCATACACAGGCCCGGTTTCTCGGGGCAGGTGTCTCATTGATAAATGATGTCCTTGCCTATTCCTCTTTTGTAACAAACTTGGCACCTTTTTTTGCGATTTATATTTTTTTCCAGTTTGCAGGACCTCCTGGTACAATACGCGCACCTTCAGTTCCGGAAGTACTGGGGCCCGCTCCTTCCTGAGTGCCAAACATCAGGGCATTGATCACTACCTCCTGGAACTGAAGGTACGACGTATTGGTGTGGCGTGCAGATCGTGACAGCAGGAAAGCGTTGAGCATTGCCATTTGTACGATGTGCACTGCCAGCTTTTTGTACCACACCCTGGCCATTCTAAAAAGCACTGTACAGTTGGAGGAGTTGATCAAAGAGATCAACGCCCCCCATGTTTTTATTGTACCCCAGTACACAGTCCGGTTTGCGGACCTGTGTAGAGGTACCATGTACAGTGCCGAGGGCGCTGCCATCACTGTGTATGGTGGTCAAGAGAAGGACATCCCTCTTGTCCTTGTACTTGACCACCAGCAGGTGGTCGCTACATAGGGCTCTGCTCTCACCCTTTCTGAGCATCTGCCTAAGCAGCGTCTTCGGAAGGCCCCTCTGATTATTGCGGATGGTACCGCAGGCTGTGGTACCTCGCGCAGAGATGGATTTGTAGAGTAGGATGCTGGAATAAAAGTTATCAGTGTAGAGGTGATAACCTTTATTCAGCAGTGGGTGCACCAAATCCCACACAATTTTCCTACTCACTCCCAGGACAGGAGGACACTCAGGGGGTTCAATCCTGGTGTCCTTTCCTTCGTAAACTCTAAACTTGTAGGTGTACCCTGAGGTACTCTCACACAGTTTATAGAGTTTGATTTGTACCTGGCCCTATTGCTTGGCAGCACTGACGGAATCTGAGCCGTCCCTTAAAATGAACTAAGGACTCATCCACGCAGATGTCCCTTTAAGGCACGTACACTTCAGCAAACTTTTTCTTGAAGTGTTTGATAACCGGCCGAATTTTGAACAGACGGTCAAAGTTGGGGTCATCTCGTGGGGGACACTGTGCATTATCGTTATAATGCAGGAATTTGTGGATGGCCTCAAAATGCGTCCGGGCCATGACCATTCGGAACACTGGAGCGTTATATAAAATATCAACACTCCAATATTGCCGAAGTTTCCTCATGATCCCCGTGTGAAGGACCAGGCCCCAAAACTGCATAATTTCAAATGCATCTACAGGAGACCAGTTAGAATATGATGAACGGAGGTTTTGTGCCAAAAATTGATGAGCGTACAAATTCGTTTGCTCCACCATGTGGTTAATAAAATCCTCAGAGAAAAAGACTTTGAAAAAGTCAAACTTGATTCCTGATTCTGCCACAAAATCAGGAATCAGTGGCTCGTAATTTTCGGGGGGCGAGGTCCACACGGGGTCAGCAGTGGGGTGCGCTGGTGGTTCGGCTTCGTCAACTGGAATGGTGGCAGATGCCTCATCTCGTGTCCTGGGGCATCTGCGTGGCGGTTCCGCAGGACCCGAGGAGGAAGATGAGAAGGGGGAAAAGGAAGAGTATGAGGATGAAGAATCAGAGAAATAAAGAAATGTGGTATCCTCTCCCTTGCTATCAGTGTTGGAGGAAAGGAAAGCATATGCCTCCTTCAATGAATAGTGCTGTTGGGACGAACGGAAAGGGTGGGACATTTTTTTGTGAATATAGTGCTTGGATGTACTTTATTGATAACTATGTGTATGTGTGTGGGGGGAATAGTGATTTGTGCAAACTATTCTGAAAAAATATATATATAAAAAAAAAAAATTAGGAGAAAAAAATGCCTATGAAAAGAAAAGTGTAAAACAGCAGGTCTAGCTCTTAAGTCGCGATGTCGCATTAAAGGGCATGACGTACTATTCCGTCCTTGGGAATTAAGTTCCAGGTCACATGGACAGAATAGTACGTCAAATTGAATAAAGGGGTTTAAAAAAGGTTAAGATTACACTACCACCCAAAAAAATAAAAAATGTTTAATTTAAGATGATGATTTCTGCTCTCTCATATATGTATTACAGCTTATCAATTTCCAACAAATATTTCAGCATCAATGTGCCTCTTTTTTTATTTATTTTTTTCGGGCTACAATAAGCTAAAACAAAAAAAGAGATGTATCTTAATTTATTAACAAACTTACACTCGTAGCTTGCATGTGTTTAAAAGAAATTGGAGGTCATTATAGTAGGAGCATTTTTTTGATTTGGAAGAAGACCCACTTCATTCCTGGTCTTGGACATTTTTTTAAAGCGATCCCTCACTGACCTCCACCTTGTTCTCACATCGTTCACTTAAATGTTATAATAAAAAAAAAAAAAAATTTGTTCATTTACATGTTTTACTTTGTGCATGTATCAACATTTACTTACATATTTCCTTTTTTCTTTCCAGGACCATTCCAAGACATTCTGGGTACAATTCTTCTACTACTTTGTCCCAGGCATCATCACGTTTCAGTCTGTTGTGATAATCATCACAGGTCGGATCCCATAATATGGGTCTGTTATGAACCTAGAGTAATAAAAATGCAACTGTTATTTAATCTTTTAATATTAAAAATGCAAATTTTATTTTTTTAAAAATTAGCATACAAATATTAAAAATGTTACAAATTTGTTGAGAAAAATATATAATATTTTTTAACCCCTTAACCCCCAAGGGTGGTTTGCACGTTAATGACCGGGCCAATTTTTACAATTCTGACCACTGTCTCTTTTTGAGGTTATAACTCTGGAACGCTTTAACGGACATTTGCGATTCTGAGAATGTTTTCTCTTGACATATTGTACTTCATAATAGTGGTAAAATTTCTTCGATATAACTTGCGTTTATTTATGAAAAAAATGGAAATATTGCGAAAATTTTGAAAATTTTACAATTTTCAAATTTTGAATTTTTATTCCCTTAAAACAGAGAACTATGTCACACAAAATAGTTGCTAAATAACCTTTCCTACATGTCTATTTTACATCAGCACAATTTTGTAAACAAAATTATTTTTTGTTAGGAAGTTATAAGGGTTAAAAATTGAGCAGCGATTTCTCATTTTTACAACAAAATGTCCAAAACCATTTTTTTAGGGACCACCTCACATTTGAAGTTACTTTGAGAGGTCTATATGACAGAAAATACCCAAAAGTAACAACATTGTAAAAACTGCACCCCTCAAGGTACTCAAAAAGACATTCAAGAAGTTTATTAACCCTTCAGGTGCTTCACAGAAGCTGAAGAAACATGGAAGGAAACAATGAACATTTAACTTTTTAGTCACAAAATGATCTTTTACAAACAATTTTTTTTATTTTAACAAGGGTAAAAGAAGAAAATGGACAGATAACGTTGTTGTGAAAATTCTCCTGAGTACGGCGACACCCCATATAGGGGGGAAAACCACTTTCTGGGAGCACGGCAGGGCTCAGAAGGGAAGGAGCGCCGTTTTACTTTTTCAAACCAAAATTGGCTGGAATTGACATTGGACGCCAGGTTGCGCTTAGAGAGCCCCTGATGTCCCTAAACAGTGGAAGCCCCCCACAAGTGACACCATTTTGGAAACTAGACCCCCTAAGTAAATTATCTAGATCTGTTGTGAGCACTTTGAACCTCCAAGTGTTTCACTAAAGTTTATAATGCCTGGGTGTGAAAAAAAAATTCTCCACAAAAAATGACTTTTTAGTCCCCAATTTTTGATTTTTCCCAAGGAAATCTGACCCCAAAAGTTGTTGTCCAATTTGTCCTGAGTACACTGATACCCCATATGTGGGGGAGAAATACTGTTTGGGCGCACCGCAGGGCTCGGAAAGGAAGTAATGACGTTTTGGAATGCAGACTTTGTTGGGTGTCATGTTCAGTTTGCAGAGTCCCTGATGTGCCTAAACAGTGGAAACCCCCCACAAGTGACCAAATTTTGGAAACTAGACCCCCTAAGGAACTTATCTAGATCTGTGGTGAGCACTTTGAACCCCCAAGTGCTTCATACAAGTTTATAATGCCTAGGCATGAAAATAAAAAATCCTATTTTTTTCCCACAAAGAAACATTTCAGTCACCATTTTTTTATTTTCCCAAGTGTAAAAGGAGAAATTGGACCATAAAAGTTGTTGTCCAATTTGCCCTGAGTACGCTGACACCCCATATGTGGGGTGGAACCACTGTTTGGGCGCACAGCAGAGCTTGGAAGGGAAGGAGCGCCATTTAACTTTTTTAAACCAAAATTCCCTGGAATCGAGATTAGATGCCATGTCATATTTGGATAGCCGCTGATTTAACTAAATAGTGGAAACCCCCCACAAGTGACCCCATTTTAAAAACTAGACCCCCTAAGGAACTTATCTAGATCTGTGGTGAGCACTATGAACCCCCAAGTGCTTCATAAAAGTTTATAACGTACAGCCGTAAAATTA